>SZWC01018759.1:38468-55397 GCA_023375785.1 Penium margaritaceum | reverse complement strand
TCCTCTCTCACCAACACAGGACTGCGCGTTGTCTTCGATGATGACTATGGCTACATCCTCAACAAGGAAACAGGAGAGGAGTTGGCCAAGTCGGTGAAGGAGGGCGACATGTACCGCCTGCTGAGGGTGACCAAGATCCCGCGTGAGCAAAGTCTTGCAGCAGTGGTGCAGGCGACAGATGGTGAGATCTGGCATGCGCGCTACGGCCACATCGGCATGTGCGCCTTGCAGCAGCTTCAAGCCAAGCAGATGGTGCGTGACCTGCCTACCATCTCTAACTTTGAGCAGCAGTTATGCATCGGATGTTTGGAGGGGAAGCAACACCGCGAGGCGTTCTCTGGAGTAGGGGAGTGTGCAAAAGAGGTGTTGGAGCTGGTCCACACGGACTTGTGCGGACCGATGCAGACCCAGAACTTTGGAGGCTCTAGGTATTTTCTCACCTTCATTGATGATTTCAGCCGTTACACTGCTGTGTACTTCCTTTCCTCCAAGGACCAGTGCTTTGAGAGGTTCAAGGAGTTCAAGGCCATGGTGGAGAACCAATCTGGCAAGAAGATCAAGGCATTGCGCAGCGACCGCGGTGGAGAGTACCTGAGCAAGGAATTCCAGGACTACCTCGCAGCAGCTGGCATCAAGGCGCAGCGTACCGCACCGTACTTGCCGCAGCAGAATTGTGTAGCAGAACGCGCCAACCGTACCATTGTGGAGTCGGCGCGCTCCATGCTGCACGCGGCTCGGCTGACCTATGATTTCTGGGCTGAAGCCGTGAGCACTGCGGTCTACATCAAGAACCGCAGTCTAACTAAGGCGCTGGAGCAGATGACGCCGTACGAGGCGTGGTTCGGCAAGAAGCCAAACGTAGGTCATCTTCGCGCGTTTGGCAGCTTGGCGCACATGCACGTGCCAAAGGAGAAGCGGCAAAAGTGGGATGCGAAGAGTGCACAGGTGCTGATGATTGGCTACGACGTGGCAAGCAAGGCGTATCGCCTCTACGAGAGGGATACAGGCCACGTCATCATCTCCAGGGATGTCGTCTTCAACGAGAGCAACGTCATCGGCACCAACATCGTGTGTGAAGAGGCAGCAGAACCAGCAGCTGACGAGACAGTGGGAGCAGAAATTCTTCCTGACGCAGTTTCTCCCGATCCTTCCTCCACAGTGAGAGTGGGAGAATCACTCTACTCTCCCATGTCTGATGTTGCAGATACAGCAGCTTCATCGGCAGAAGCAGAGGAGGGAGATGTAGCACCACCAGCAGCAGCAGTTGTGCCAGTAGCACCGCGCCAGCCGCCCGCTAACGCTCCAGCACCAGGTCGCAAGTACCCTCTTAGGGTACGTTACAAGCCTGGTGAGCGCGGCCATTTCTGGATGCTGCAGAAACCAGAACAGATGAACGTCGCAATTGTAGCAGATTCAGATGAGCCAACATCATACAAGGAGGCCATGGCTGCACCGAATGTAGCAGATTGGGCGCAACCCGTGCAGCAAGAGATACAGTCGCAGCTGGACAACGGTACGTGGGAGCTAACTGAGCGTCCACCAGGACGTAAGGTGATCAAGTGCAAGTGGGTGTTCAAGAAGAAGCGGGGAGCAGATGGTAACCTGGAAAAGTACAAGGCGAGGCTGGTCGCCAAGGGCTACTCGCAGCAGGAGGGCATCGACTACACAGAAACTTTTGTCCCTGTTGCAAAGTTTGCCTCTTTGCGCATGCTCCTCTCTTAAGCAGCAGCTAAGGACTTCGAGGTTCACCACATGGATGTCAAGACAGCATTCTTGAATGGTGACTTGGAGGAGGAGATCTATATGGAGCAGCTGGAGGGGTTCGTCATGGATGGCCAGGAGCACCTCGTCTGCAAGCTGCAGAAGTCGCTGTACGGCCTGAAGCAAGCGTCGCGTGCTTGGAACCAAAAGTTGGATACAGCGCTGCAGTACATGGGGTTTGAGCGCAGCGAGTGTGACTACAGCGTGTATCGCTGGCAGCATGAGCATGAGATCCTCATCATCATTGTCTATGTGGATGACATACTCCTCCTTTCCAACAGCATGTCTGCACTGCAGGAGTTCAAGGAAGCCATGCAGGAGCGCTTCCAGATGTCTGATCTCGGGGAGGCATCATACTTCCTCGGTATCCAGATCACGCGTGACCACAAGTCATGCTCTCTCTCGCTGCAGCAGAGCCGCTACATCAAGGATGTTTTGCAGCGGTTCGGCATGGCAGAGGCAAAACCCATCGGCACGCCGCTGGAGACGCGGCAGTACCTCGTGAGCTTCAATGGAGAAGCAAATGCAGCTGAGCGGCAGAAGTACCAGAGCGCCGTCGGCAGTNCTCCTCCTTTCCAACAGCATGTCTGCACTGCAGGAGTTCAAGGAAGCCATGCAGGAGCGCTTCCAGATGTCTGATCTCGGGGAGGCATCATACTTCCTCAGTATCCAGATCACGCGTGACCGCAAGTCACGCTCTCTCTCGCTGCAGCAGAGCCGCTACATCAAGGATGTTTTGCAGCGGTTTGGCAGAGGCAAAACCCATCGGCCCGCCGCTGGAGACGCGGCAGTACCTCGTGAGCTTCAATGGAGAAGCAAATGCAGCTGAGCGGCAGAAGTACCAGAGCGCCGTCGGCAGTCTCATGTACCTGATGGTGGCAACCAGGCCGGACCTCGCACAGGCTGTGAGTGCTGTGAGCCAGCACATGGCTAATCCCGGACCAGAGCACCAGAAGGTAGTGAAGCGGATCTTCCGCTACCTTGCTAGAACCATCAATGTCGGCATCACCTACAACGGCAATGACAACAGCATCATCGGCTACACAGACGCAGATTGGGCTTCAAACCCTGAGGACCGTAAGTCCATTTCTGGACATGTGTTCCTCATGAATGGTGGAGCCATCAGCTGGTACAGCAAGCGGCAGGTGGTCGTGGCGACCTCGAGCACAGAAGCTGAAACGTATCTCTCAGCTTTGGAGCCAAGGAAGCAGTTTGGCTCCAACGTCTCATGGCAGAGATGAGTGGGAGTGCAGCAATTCCAGTTCCTGTGCGCGTCGACAACCAGAGCGCAATCGCACTCGCCAAGAATCCTGAGCACCATGCACGCACCAAGCACATTGACATCGCATATCATTTCATCAGGCACATGGTGCAGGAGGGTGTTATCAAGCTGGAATTTACTCCAACCAGCAAGCAGGTCGCTGATTTCTGCACCAAGCCAGTGACCCGTGAGAAGCAGCAGTTCTGCATGAAGGCATGTGGACTCAGCCCACTCTGACTGCGGCAAAGTGGGAGATTGTTGGGAAAGGAGCCATCTGGCTCAGTTTCAGGTCCGCAGGAGCAAGTTCCAGGAAAGTACCAGATGCCTGCTCCGATCGCCAATCGGACTTCACCATTGGAAAGATCAGGTGGCAAAATGTCTACGGTCCAAGTTTGAGGCCGATCCAACGGTCCGATTGGGAGATATGAATTTTCGAAGTTTAGGGGGTCATGGACCGTCGATGTCTGGGTGGGCATGGGTGATGGCTCCATGCCTTAGCCTGAGAAAAGAAAAAGCCAAGAGGTCCAGGGTGAAGACCTGATGGGAGAAATATCCAAAAAGTCCTTGGTCTTAGGATTGCCTTGTCAGAGTGTGCTGACTAGGATAAAGGTACCTCTCCTTACTTTTTAGGTGAGGTGAGATCCTTGTGTGCTAGCCATGGACACATGGCAATTCTCCATGGGTTTGTGGGTTATGTGACCACTAGGAGTGTGCCATGAGAGCATTCTCTAGCTCTCTAGGTCGTGTGTGAGTGGTCAGCCTGATTGCTAGGCTGATTTCCTCCCTCGTGTGAGATTATGGACTCTAGTGTATGAGCCTTAGCCTCCATGGCTAAGTGGTGTGGCTTGTGAGAGGGCTGACTTGCCCAAGCTCTAGCTCTATATGTACTCCATCATTTTGAGTGATTCAACAACCATTCTTCAGCACAAGTGATACCCTTCCAATCACACATGCTCGCTGCTGCAAGGCTCCCTCTCTCCTCAAGTTCCAACACCTATAGAGCTAGAAATCCTTGTGTCCAAGGCTAGCACACAAGGATCTCACCTCACCTAAAAAGTAACGAAAGGTACCTTTATCCCAGTCAGAACACTCTGACAAGGCAATCCTAAGACCAAAGACCTTTTTGGATATTTCTCCCATCAGGTCTTGACCCTAGACCTCTTGCCTTTTTCTTTTCTCAGGCAAAGGCATGGAGCCATTGCCCATGGTTACTCGGATATCGGCGGTCGATGACCCCGAAAGCTTCGAAAATTCATATCTCCTTATCCGACTGTTGGATCAACCTCAAACTTGTACCAGAGACATTTTGCCACCCGATGGATCGACGATCAGAGTAGGCATCTCGTACTTTTCTGGAATTTGCTCCTGTGGACCTGAAACTGAGCCAGATGGCTCCTTTTCCAACAATATGACTCTGTTTCAAGTCCAGAAGGGCAAGTTCCAACAGTGAGATTGAGAGGTGGCTCAAAACAAGATCGGCCAGGACTACACTCTTCTCTTTGAGTAAGACTGTCGCCTTGTGATGACCATAACTCTCTCCTTTCTTTCTCAAATTGTAAAAGTAGCATGTACGAATTGAAATATTTTGCTGAACTTTCTATTTGTGAAGAAACATTTCTATTCCATTGGTATATTTTTTAGAAACATCGTTTACAAGCTGGCTGGTGTGACCTCGAGGAGCAGCAGCATACCCTACTACTCTTTTATCTCAATACAAAATATTTATTTGGGGGCGACGATTTCTTTTATTCGGCTACGAGTAAAAGATTCCAGTCCCTAAAACGAATACATTTCAATAATTCATCAAGTTTTGCTCGACCCCAGCTGGTCGAGTAAAATCAAAAGTATGATTACGTGGCTTTCAACAGTCATATTATCGCTCAATTTCAGTGTCTGATGAGCACCGACACCAGAACTTGAGTGCTCGAAAGGTGAAAACAACAGCATGAAGCCATGAAAAAACAAAATCTGGACAATGCCCTAGACTCATTTTTGTTGGAACTTAAGGAGAGAGCGAGCCTTGGAGCAGCGAGCATGTGTGATTGGAAGGGCATCACTTGTGCTGAAAAATGGTTGTTCAATCACTCAAAATGATGGAGTACATATAGAGCTAGAGCTTGGGCAAGTCAGCCCTCTCACAAGCCACACCACTTAGCCATGGAGGGTAAGGCTCACACACTAGAATCCATAATCTCACACAAGGGAGGAAATCAGCCTAGCAATCAGGCTGACCATTCACACACGACCTAGAGAGCTAGAGAATGCTCTCATGGCACACTCCTAGTGGTCACATAACCCACAAACCCATGGAGAATCGCCATGTGTCCATGGCTAGCACACAAGGATCTCACCTCACCTAAAAAGTAAGGAGAGGTACCTTTATCCTAGTCAGCACACTTTGACAAGGCAATCCTAAGACCAAGGACCTTTTTGGATATTTCTCCCATCAGGTCTTGATCCTGGACCTCTTGCCTTTTTCTTTTCTCAGGCTAAGGCATGGAGCCATTGTCCATGGTCACCCGGATATCGACGGTCGATGACCCCAGAAACTACGAAAATTCATATCTCCCAATCCGACCGTTGGATCGGTCTCAAACTTGGGCCGTAGATATTTTGCCACCTGATCTTTCCAATGATGAAGTTGGATTGGCGATCGGAGCAGGCATCTGGTACTTTCCTGGAACTTGCTCCTGTGGACCTGAAACTGAGCCAGATGGCTCCTTTCCCAACAATTTTGCCCAAATAAAAAACCACTTATTAATTAAAAACTATGGCGAATTAAAACTACAACCTGTAAATAATTTTGAAAGTCGAAATCATAAAGCAGTAGGGTATCTTGTTTTCAAAAAGGCTCATTTTTTTCGAAATTCCATGTCTGTCAGACTGCTTTCTGGCAGAAGTAGCAGCAGAAGTAGGGATAGCGCCGCCACTCAAGGACAGCGTTGAGCATCACAAAAGCTCAAAATGGCAACAACATGCGTGGTAACTGTAGTCTAGCCCTTGGAGAGGGGGTTGTGGGTGGTGGCGAGCGGCGACGAGTGCACTCCGCCTCCATAGGCAAAAGGCATCACCGTAGCGGAGGTGGTGGCTAGGAAGATGCCGCAAAAGGGTGCAACAGGTGCAAGTTTGTCTACAACTGTAGTAACGGCATATGAGGAGAGGAAGAGCAAGGACAGGCATGCCTATAGGCTGCTTGTCAACACCATCTCTAATCTGCATCTCTAGTACGTAAGTGACAAGGCTACTGCAAAAGATGGGTAGGACACGTTGTGCAAGAACCATGAGAGCAAAGATCTTGCATTCCTCAGTTTGTAAGAGGAGAAGATGATGGCGCTGAAAATGCAGGGTGGCAAAGGGATCTAGGCGTACTTGGACAAGGCAAAGGTGCTGGCAAAGCAGCTGAAAGCGGCCGGCAATCCTGTGGAACGCGCTTCGTCCTCCTCTTCCTGAGGGGACTCCCAATGAGCTATGATACAGTACGAGAGACATTAGAGTGCTAGCCAACTCTCCACCTGGACTTCATCTGCACGCAGCTCGTGCAGCTAGAGCTACGTCGCAATGCAGCAAAGCGCAATGGCGGCAATGGTAGCAATGGAGCAGCTTTCATGGCCATGGACTCACCCAACCACCAGCAGTAGCAATCCAAGCAGCAGAGGGGCAAGAAGAAGGGCAAGTACCACTATTGCCAGAAAGAGGGGCAGACAAGAAAGAGTGCTTCAAGTTCAGGAGGGACGTGAAGGAGCAACAGCAGCAGCAACAGCAAAAGCAGCAATCTGCATAGCAGCAGCAGCAGACACAACAACGTCAGCAGCAGCAGCAGCAGCAGAGCAAGGCCAGGGTGTGCCATTTTGGCAACATGAACGTGGCTAAAGAGGTGCGCGATTGCCTCTTCATGGTGAGTCTGACATGTCGCGGAAGGAGAAGGCGGATCTGGCAGGGTATAAGGACTCCGGGTGTACGAAGAGCTTGACGGACCACAAGGAGTGGTTTATGCAGCTGCTCTCTTGTCTCCGGGTGGTGTATGCTAAGGAGCTAAGGATTGTGGAGATGGGGTTGGAGACCCCGCGTGACATTGAAGTGGGAGTGTTCCATGGCGTGTTGTATGTACCTGATACTACGTTCAAGGTTCTCTCAGTGTCCTCTCTCATCAACAGAGGAATGCGAGTCGTCTTTGACGACAACTATGGCTACATCCTCGACGAGGAAACCGAAGAGGAATTGGCCAGTTTGGTGTAGGAAGGCAACATGTACCACCTCCTGGGGGTAATCAAGATCCCGCGCGAGCAGAGTCTTGCAGCAGTGGTGCAGGCCATAGATGGAAAAATTTGGCATGCGCACTACGACCATATCAGCATGCGCGCCTTGCAGGAACTTTGAACAAAACAAGTGGTGCGTGACTTTCCAACCATCTCTAACTTTGAGCAGCAGTTATGCATCGGTTGTTTGGAGGGGAAATAGCATCGCGAGGGGTTCTCGGGAGGAGAGGAGTACATGAAAGAGGTGCTCGAGCTGGTCCACACAGACTTGTGTGACCCGATGGAGACCCAGAGCTTGGGAGGCTCTAGGAATTTTCTCACCTTCATTGATGATTTTAGGTTGAGGCCATGGTACAGAACCAGATTGGCAAGAAAGTCAAGGCATTGCATAGCGACGGCGGTGAGCAAAGAACACCTCGTGATGCTCCTTTCCCTCAAAACAGTCGATGGACAACTGCTGCTCAAAGCTAGAGATAGTGGACAAGTCACGATCCATCTGCTTTGTTTGAAGTTGCTGCAAGGCGCGCATACCGATGTGGCCATAACGCGCATGCCATGTTTTGCCATCTGTGTCCCGTACCACTACTGCAAGACAGTGCTCGCACAGAATCTTGGTCGGCCCCTACAGGTGGTACATGTCGCCATCATTCACCGGCATGGTGAACTCCTCTCTTTTTTCCTTGTCGAGGATGTAGCCATAGTCGTCGTCAAAGACGACTCGCTATCCAATGATGGTGAGAGAGGACACTGAGAGAAGGTTGACTGCACTATAAGGTATGGTAAGCACGCCGTAGAACACTCCTACTGAAATGCCATGCGAGATTTCCAACGACATCTCCACAATCCCAATCCCCTCAGCATACACCACCCAATCATCAGCAAAAGCAATCGGTTGGGGGGAATGGAGAGCAACTATGTAAACTACTCCTTGTTGTTACTGTTGGTACACCTTGAGTCTTTGTACCACGCCAGATCTACCTTCTCCTTCTACGACATGTCAGACCTCGCCATGAAGAGGCGGTAGCGTACCTCCTTGGTCACGTTCATGTTGCCAAAATGGCACACGCAGGTCTGGTTTTGTTGCTAGTGGTATTGGTGTTACTGTCGCTGCTGAGACTGATGCTGCTATTGTTGTGGAGATTACTGCTTTTGTTGCTGCTACTACTGCTCCTTCTGGTCGCTCTTGAACTTGAAGCACTCTTTCTTGTAGTGCCCCTCTTTTTGGCAATGGTGGCACTTACTTTTCTTTTTGCCTTTCTACTGCCCACACTGCTGTTGCTGCTCATTCCATGAGCCTATGGCCATGAAAGCTGATTCACTACTACTACTGTCACTGTTGCACTTTGCTGCATTGTGACGCAATTGTACCTCTACCAAGTTCGCACAAATGAAGTCCAGGTCGAGAGTCAGCTGGTACTCAAGTGTCTCTTGCACCGTGTCGTAGCTCGTTAGGAGTCCCCTCAGCAAGAGGAGGACCAAGCACGTATCTTCCACAAGATTACGCGGTGCTTTCAACTACTTTGCGAGCTCCTTTACCCTATCCAAGTACGCCTACATCACTTTTCCACCCTATATTTTCAACGCTATCATCTTCTTCTCCTAAAGCGTAAGGAATGCAAACTCGTTATTCTCATTATTCTTGGACAACGTATCCCATCCCTCTTTCGAATAATCCTTATCACTCACGTACTGAAGATGCGGGTTGGAGATGGTGTTGACAAGCAGCCTAACGGCCTGCCTATCCTTCTTCTTCCACTCCTCATATGCCAGCGTTGCAAGTTTAGATGAACTAGCATCTGCTACACCTTTCTGCGGCTTCTTTCCTGCCATTTCCTTAGTTACGGTGATGCCTTTTGCCTGTGGAGGCAGAGTGTGCTGGTCGTCGCTCACCACCTTCCACAAGGAGGTAAATGCAGATATCCCAAATCGTGAGGTTCGCTCGTCCTTCCAGCCTCTCAAAGGGCTGGACTATTGTTACTAGGCATATTGCTACCATTTTGAGTTTTGGTGATGCTCAGCGCTGCTCTTGAGTGGCGGCGCTACCCTCATCTCTGCTAGAAATCTATCTGACAAAAAATGGAATGCAGAGGCCAATAGACAAGGGGATTTGTATCAACAAATGAAAAAGACTCATCATCAGGAGATTTTCAGAGAAATATCCTTTTGAAAACAAGGTATGTTACTGCTCCTACTCGAGCTCAAACTAGCCAGCTTATAAATGGCGTTTCTCCCAAATATTCCAATGGAATACCAATTTTTTTGTCCCAATCAAAAGCTTAGGAAAAATACATCAATTTTCATGTGTTGTTTCTCAAATTTGACAAAAAACAATAGATACTCTTCCTCACAGAGAAGAGTGCAGCCGTGGCCGACCTCGTTTTTAGCATACCTCTTCATCTGGGCTCATTGCGAAGCTTGTCTCTTGAACTTGAAGCTCTTGTGGTTGATTATCACATTTGGTGAAGGGTTTACCCTAACGAATTACTCTCAAAGTGACAGCTTGTGCTCACTGAAAGTGGCACATCTTGGCTGTGATACCACGTGTTAGAACTAGAGGCGAGAGGGAGCCATGGAGCAGCAAACATGTGTGACTGGAAGGGCATCACTTGTGCTAAAGAATGGTTGTTTAATCACTCAAGATAATGGAGTACATGTAGAGATAGAGCTTGGGTAAGTCAGCCCTCTCACAAGCCACATCACTAAGTCATGTATGCTAAGACTCACACTACAGTCCATAATCTCACACAACGGAAGACTCAGCTTAGCAATCAGGCTGACCACTCACAAACGACCTAGAGAGCTAGGAAATACTCTCATGGCACACTCCTACAATTCACATAACCCACAATCCCATGGAGAATCGCCATGTATCCATGGCTAGACACAAGGATCTCACGTCACATAAAAAGTAAGGGAGGTAACCTTTTTCCTAGTCAGTACACTCTTACAAGGCAACCCAAGCATCTAGGAACTTTATTGATATTTCTCCCATCAGGTCTTAACCGTGGACCTCTTATCTTTTTTTTGTCACGCTAAGGCATGGAGCCATCGCCCATGATCACCCAGATATCGGCAATCGATGACCCTGAAAACTTTAAAAAATCATATCTCTCAATCCGACGGTTAGATCGGCCTGAAACTTTGACCATAGATATTTTGCCACTCGATCTTTCGAGAGATGAGGTTAAATTGACGATCCCAGTATGTATTTTGTCGTTTCCTGAGATTGAGCCGAATGGCTTTTTCTCCAACAGGTCCATTCCGCACACTCAGCATCGTACTTGGCAGAGTTTTCTTCTGGCGCGTACTACACCAGAGTGTTGGTGGTGGTGTTTCAAGGCTCAGTTGCTTCCAGTGCTCTTGCGCTGCAAGTGATCCGCTGTTTGAGGAAGAGTCACTGGCCTCAGAGGTTGACTCAGTCCGGTTCATCCACTCGACAACGCCATTAATTTGGGAGTGGTAAGGTGTGGTTGTTTAGTGGTTGATGCCGGATTGGCTCAAATACCCTATGCACGCCTTGTACTCACCATCGTTCTCCGTGCGCAGTGCCTTGACGTTCTTGCTTGTCTGCCGCTCTACCATCGCGATAAACTCTTAAAGCTTCTCCGTAACCTCTTCATTTCTCTTGAGGAAGTAGATCCACATCTTATGACTGTGGTCATCGATGAAGGGGTGCGAAATGGTCCGTACACATCTGAGTGAATCAGGTCCAAGATTACTTCTCCACATTATCCATTATGCTCAAACGGCTTTCTCTTTCCTTTGCCTTGGAGGCATGGCTCACACAAAGTTTTGCACTTTCCTTCATCCTTGGTTTTGAATCCCTTCATCCCATGAACTACTTCCTGCTGCTCCATAGCTTGTAGTGTGATGTTGACCACATGGCCAAACCGCCTGTGCCACAGCTTAGCATGTGCATTGGTGGAATGGCCGCCATGGTGACAACTTGTGGTGCACTATTATGTTTTGGATATTTGGGCCTTTCAACCGCTGCGTATCCCTCATTTGTACCCTGAAGGGGCTTGGTCTGTAGCATATAGAGTCCATCAACTCTTGGGACTTGTAAAAGAAGAAACTCCTTGGGATAGGAGAGCCTGATATCCTTGTTCTTGAGAATCACGGCCTCCTCCTCTGTAAAGATGGCTATCATGTCGTGGCCGATGATTTTGGAGACTGAAAAAAGGTTTGCCCTAAAAGACTGCATGTAGAAGACGTTCTCTAGCTTCAGGTTTTTTCTGTACCGTTGACATTAATGCTGATCAACTTATCTCCCTTGCCTTGTGCATGCACAAGGCTGCCGTTGGCACACCCGAAGCAACATTTAGTGGCCCCTCTCTTTTCAAGAACCCATCCTTCTCCCTTGAAAAGAAGTAGTTCGTGCCAGGAAGTGACCCTTCTGGCTCAGTTTCAGGTCCACAAGAGTAAGTTCCAGGAAACTGCCATGGGTAATGAAATGGCAACATATCGTGTTTGATGAAAGGTTCATGGGTTTCCTTGTCGAGTCAGACATAGCAACCCAAGAATCTAGGACCTTTTTGGATATTGCTCCCATGAGGTCTGGACCCTGGACCTCTTGCCTTTTTCCTTTTCACAGGCTAAGGCATGGAGCCATCGCCCATGGTGACCCAGATATTGGCGGTCGATGACCCTGGAAAGTTTAAAGACTTATCAACCAATCGGACTGTTGGATCAGTGTGAAACTTGAACCGTAGACTTTTTGCCAGCTGATCTTTTCAATGCTGAAGTTGGATTGACGATCGAAATAGGCATCTGGTACTTTCCTGGAATTTGCTCTTGGTAGATCTCCCACTATGCTGTGGGAGAAGAGAGTTGAGTCAACATGCCTTCATATAGAAGTGCTGCTTCTCAGGAGTCACTAGCTATGTGCAAAAATCAACGACTCACAGGAACCAGAACTACTTCAGCTTCCTGGTTGGAACTCCAGCTTGATAGTACCCTCCTACACGATGTACATGATGAAGTAATATGCGATGTCAATGTGCTTGGTGTGTACATGGTGCTCATTATTCTTGGCGAGTATGATAGCACTCTGGTTGTCCATGCGCACAGGAACCAAAACTACTAGACTTCCACTCATTAGTACCATGAGATGCTGAAGCCAAGCTCCTTCCTTGGCTCCAAAGCTGAGAGAGACGTACTCAGCTTCTGTACTTGAGGTGGCCATGATGACCTGCTGCTTCTTGTACCAGCTAATGGCCCACCATTCATGAGGAAAACATGTCTAGAGATGGACTTGTGGTCCTCAGGATTTGAAACCCAATCTACATTTATATAGTAGATGATGTTGTGGTTACCGTTGTAGGTGATGCCGATGTTGATGGTTCCAGCAAGGTAGCAGAGGATCCGCTTCATTGCCTTCTGGTACTCAGGTCCGGGATTGGCCATGTGCTGGGTTACAGCGCTTATAGCTTGTGCGAATTCTATCTTGGTTGCCACCATCAAGTACATGAGACTGCCAACGATCCTCTGGTACTTCTTCCGCTCAGCTCCATGTGCTTCTCTATTGAAACTCACAATGTAATACCGTCTCTCGAGCGGTGTACTTATAGGTTTGTCCTCGGACATGCCGAATCGCTGTAAACCATCCTTGATGTAGTAGCTCTATTGTAGCAAGAGAGAGCATGATTTGCGGTCACACGTGATCTAGATACCAAGGAGGTATGATGCCTCCTTGAGATCAGACATCTTGAAGCACTCCTACATGGCCAACTTGAACTCCTACAGTGGACACATTCTATTGGAAAGGAGGAGTATCTCATCCATGTAGACGATGATGATGAAGTCTTCATGATCATGTTACCAGTGATAAACGCTGTACTCATACTCGCTACAATCAAGCGCCATGCACTACAGCGCTACATCCAATTTCTGGTTGCAAGTACGCAACGCTCTTTTGAGGCCGTACGACTTCTTCAAGTTGGAAACCTGGTGCTCCTAGCCATCCATGACAAACCCCTCTCACTATTCCATGTAGATTTAATCCTCCAAGTCATCATTCAAGAATGCCGTCTTGACATCCATGTGGTGAATCTCGAAGTCCTTAGCTGTTGCATAAGAAAGAAACGTGAGCACAGAGGAAAACTTTGCAACAGGAGCAAAGGTTTCCGTGTAGTTGATACCTTCTTGCTGCGAATAGCCCTTGGCAACCAGCCTCATCTTATACTTTTTGAGGTTGCCATGTGCGCCCCTCTTCTTCTTGAATATCCACTTGCACGTGATTACCTTGCCTCCAGGTGGACCGTCACTCAGCTCCCACGTACTGTTGTTGAGCTACGACAATATCTCTAGCTGCACAGTTGTGTCCAATCTACTGCAACTGGGGTGGCCATGGCCTCCTTGTACGACATCCGCTCATCAAAATCTACTACAACTACGACGTTCATCTAATCTGGTTTTTGGAGTATGTAGAAATGACCGCGCTCACCAGGCTTGTAGCGCACCCCGGGAGGGTACCTTCGACCTCGTACTAGAGCGTTAGCAGGCGACAGGCACGGTGTTGCTGGCACAACTGCTCCTTCTGATGGTGGTGCACCTTCTTCCTTTGTTTCTATCAATGATACCACTGTATATGTTGTATCAGACGTGGGAGAGTAGAGTTCTCCCACTATCAAAATAGAAGAAGCTTCAGGAGAGATGGGATTAGGAAGAATGTGTGCTCCCATTGCTTCATGAGCTGCTAGTTGTGTTGCTTCCTTCCATGTGATGCTGGCTCCGATGGCATTACTTTCGTTGAAAACGACATCCCTGGACATGATGACATGGCCAGTATCCCTCTCGTAGAGACACTACGCCTTGCTTGCTACGTAATAGGCCATCATCAGCATCTATGCACTGTTTCTGTCCCATTGTTACTGCTTCTCCTTGGACACATGCATGTGTGCCTAGTTGTAAAATGCGCAACCAAGCATTGTATGGAGTCATGCTCCAATGTCTTAGTAGGACTGCATTTCTTGATATACACTGCAGTCCTCACTACTTCAGTCCAAAAGTCGTATGTGAGCCGAGCTGAATGAAACATGAGCGCATCGAGTCAACAATGGTGCCATTGGCATATTCTGTAACACCGTTCTGGAACAGCGAGTATGGCGCGCTGTGCCTTGATGCCTGCTACTGCAAGATAGCCATGGAATTCCTTGCTCAGGTTCTCTCTACCACGGTCATTGCGCAATGCCTTGATCTTCTTCCCAGTCTGGTTTTCCACCATTGTCTTGAACTCCTTGAACTTGTCAAAGCACTCGTCCTTGGAGGAAAGGAAGTACACAGCAGTGTAATGGCTCAAATCATCGATGAAGGTGAGAAAGTACCTAGAGACTCCAAACATCTGGGTCTGTATCGCGCCACACAAATCTGTGTGGACCAGCTCCAGCACCTCCTTCGTGCGCTTCCTTACTCCAGAAAACGCCTTGTCATGTTGTTTCCCCTCCAAACAGCCGATGTACAACTGCTGCTCAAAATTTGAGATAATAGGTAAGTCACGTACCCTCTGTTACATTTGAATTTGCTGCAACGTGCGCATGCCAATATGGTCGTAGCATCATTGAGAACACTTGCCTGTCATTGAGTACAGTTCCTACCTTTGAGACTCCCAACAGCGTTGTCGACCTAAGGCAGACTCTAAAGAAGCATTGGTAGTTCTAAGCCCCAGGAGTTTGCTCCTCACGCGTAAGGGACCAGGTGCTAAGGACACAATGCAAGGAATTGATTCTTATGAACTACTCAGTGTCAAACATTGGCTCTGAGGATGATATCATCTCCTGGTTGTAATATCAAGAGCAGTCGGCGGGTACCATCGTGTCAGAACCCGTTTTCTAGACTGTCATCTCAGGCAGGTTGATAAACGCAGCATCAGGTATATATCATATGTCATGGAACACTCCTACTTCAATGCTACGCGTGGTCTCGAACCACATTTCCACAATCCCAATCCCCTCAACATACTCTACCTGATCATCACCGAAACGAATAAGTGAACGGGGAATGGAGAGCAGCTGCGTAAACCACTCCTTGTGATCCATCAGGCTTTTGGTACATCCTGAGTCCTTGTACTACGCCAGATTCGCCTTCTCCTTCTATAGCATGTCACATTTTGCCATGAAGAGTCAGTCGTGTCAGATCTGGAGGAGAGAGGGAGCCTTAGAGCAGCGAGCATGTGGGACTGGAAGGGCATCACTTGTGCTGAAGAATGGTTGTTGAATCACTCAAAATGATGGAGTACATATAGAACTAGAGCTTGGGCAAGTCAGCCGTCTCACAAGCCACACCTCTTAGCCATGGAAGCTAAGGCTCACACACTCGAGTCCATAATCTCACACAAGGGAGGAAATCAGCCTAGCAATCAGGCTGACAACTCACACAGGACCTAGAGAGCTAGGAAATGCTCTCATGGCACACTCCTAGTGGTCACATAACACACAATTCCATGGAGAATTGCCATGTATCCATTACTAGCACACAAGGATCTCACCTCATTTAAAAAGTAAAGAGAGGTACCTTTTTCCTAGTGAGCATACTCTGATAAGGAAATCCAAGAATCTAGGACCTTTTTGGATATTTCTCCCATCAGGTCTTGACCCTGGACCTCTTGCCTTTTTCTTTTCTCAGGCTAAGGCATGGAACCATCGCCCATGGTCACCCAGATATCGGTGGTCTATGACCCACAAACTTTGAAAATTCATATCCCCCAATCCGACAGTTGGATTGGCCTCAAACTTGGACAATAGAATTTTTGCAACTTGATCTTTCTAATGGTGAAGATGGATCGACGATCAGAGCAGGCATCCAGAAGTTTCCTGGGACTTGCTCTTGTGGACGTGAAACTGAGCCGAATGGCTCTTTTTCCAATAGGTCGCACACCTCCTTGGCCACGTACAGGTTACCAAAATGACGCACATTCGTCTGGTGCTCCTGTTGCTGCTATGACCGCTGCTACTACTGCTGTTGAGATTGCTGCTTTTGCTACTGCTGCTACTGCTCCTTCTGGTCCCCCTTCAACTCAAAGCACTCTTTACAAAATGGTCCTCTTTCTAGCAATAGTGGCACTTCCAAATCTTCGTGCCTCTCTACTGCTGGTTACATGAAATTGTGGCCATAAGTGCTGCTTCACTTTTACATCTGCAATAGCACTTTTTTACATTGTGACGTTCTTGTACCTATACAAGGCGTGTGCAAATGAATTTTATCTCGAGGTTCGGCTGGTACTCCAGCGTATTTTCTATCGTATCGTAATTCGCTAGACATGTTGGAACTGGAGGAGAGAGGGAGCCTTGGAGGAGCGAGTATGTGTGATTGGAAGGGCATAACTTGTGCTGAAAAATGGTTTTTGAATCATTCAAAATGATGGAGTACATATAGAGTTAGAGCTTGGGCAAGTCAGCCCTCTCACAAGCCACACCACTTAGCCATGGAGGCTCAGACTCATACACTAGAGTCCATAATCTCACACAAGGGAGGAAATCAGCCTAGCAATTAGGCTGACCACTCACACACGACCTAGAGAGCTAGAAAATGCTCTCATGGCACACTCCTAGTGGTCACATAACCCACAAACCCATGGAGAATCGCCATGTGTCCATGGCTAGCACACAAGGATCTCACCTCACCTAAAAAGTAAGGAGAGGTACCTTTATCCTA
>SZWC01018759.1:20062-38326 GCA_023375785.1 Penium margaritaceum | reverse complement strand
AATCCTAAGACCAAGGACCTTTTTGGATATTTCTCCCATCAAGAATTGAGCCTAGACCTCTTGCCTTTTTCTTTTCTCAGGCTGAGGCATGGAGCCATCACCCATGGCCACCCAGACATCAGCGGTCCATGGACCCCAAAACTTCAAAAATTCATATCTCCCAATCCAACCGTTGGATCCGCCTCAAACTTCGACCGTATACATTTTGTTACCTGATCTCTCCAATGGTAAAGTCAGATTAACAATCGAGGCATCTGGTACTTTCCTACAACTTGCTCCTGTGGACTTGAAACTGAGCCGGATGGCTCCTTTCCTAAAAATCTCCCACTTTGCCGCAGTCAGAGTGGGTTGAGTCCACCTGCCTTCATGCAGAACTGCAGCTTCTCACCTATCACATGCTTGGTGCAGAAATCAGCGACCTTCTTGTTGGTTGGAGTAAACTCCAGCTTGATAGCACCCTGTTGCATCATGTTTCTCATGAAATGATATGCGATGTCAATGTGCTTGGTGCGTGTATGGTGCTCAGGATTCTTGGGAAATGCGATTGCGCTTTGGTTGTCGACGCGCATAGTAACTGGAACTGCAGTACTTCCACTCATCTCTTCCATGAGACGCTGAAGCCAAACTGATTCCTTGGCTCCAAAGCTAAGAGAGATGTACTCAGCTTCCATGCTTGAGGTGGCCAAGACCACTTGCCGCTTGCTATACCAGCTGATGGCCCCACCATTCATGAGGAACACATGACCAGTAATGGACTTACGGTCGTCAGGGTTTGAAGCCCAATCTTCATCTGTGTAGGTGATGATATTGTTGTCGTTACTGTTGTAGGTGATACCAATATTGATGGTTCTACCAAGGTAGCGGAAGATCCGCTTCACTGCCTTGTGGTGCTCAGGTCCGGGGTTTGCCATGTGCTGGCTTACAGCGCTAACAGCATGTGCAAGGTCTGGCCTGGTTGCCACCATCAGGTACATGTGGATGCCGACGGCGCTCTCGTTCTTCTGCTGTTCAGCTGCATTTGCTTCTCCATTAAATCTCACAAGGTATTCCCGCGTTTCCAGCGGCGTGCCGATGGGTTTTGCCTCTGCCATGCCAAACCACTGCAAAACATCCTTGATGTAGCGGCTCTGCTGTAGCGAGAGAGAGCGTGACTTGCGGTCACGCGTGATCTGGATACCGAGGAAGTATGATGCCTCCCCGAGATCAGACATCTGGAAGCGCTCCTACATGCTTTCCTTGAACTCCTACAGTACACACATACTGTTCGAAAAGAGGAGAATGTCATCCACATAGACGATGATGATGAGCACCTCATGACCATGCTGCCAGCGATAGACGCTGTAGTCACACTTACTACGTTCATACCCCATGCACTGCAACGCTGCATACAACTTCAGATTCCAAGCACGCGACGCTTGCTTGAGGCTGTACAACGACTTTAACAGCTTGCAAACCAGGTATTCATGGCCATCCATGACGAACTCCTCCGACTGCTCCATGTAGATCTCCTCCTCCAAGTCACCATTCAAGAATGCCGTCTTTGTTGGAACTTGAGGAGATAGGGAGCCTTGGAGCAGCGAGCATGTGTGATTGGAAAGGGCATCACTTGTGCTGAAGAATGGTTGTTCAATCACTCAAAATGATGGAGTACATATAGAGCTAGAGCTTGGGCAAGTCAGCCCTCTCACAAGCCACACCACTTAGCCATGGAGGCTAAGGCTCACACACTAGAGTCCATAATCTCACACAAGGGAGGAAATCAGCCTAGCAATCAGGCTGACCACTCACACACGACCTAGAGAGCTAGAGAATGCTCTCATGGCACACTCCTAGTGGTCACATAACCCACAAACCCATGGAGAATTGCCATGTGTCCATGGCTAGCACACAAGGATCTCACCTCACCTAAAAAGTAAGGAGAGGTACCTTTATCCTAGTCAGCACACTCTGACAAGGCAATCCTAAGACCAAGGACCTTTTTGGATATTTCTCCCATCAGGTCTTGACCCTGGACCTCTTGCCTTTTTCTTTTCTCAGGCTAAGGCATGGAGCCATCACCCATGTCCACCCAGACATCGACGGTCCATGACCCCCGAAACTTNGAAAATTCATATCTCCCAATCCGACCGTTGGATCGGCCTCAAACTTGGACCGTAGACATTTTGCCACCTGATCTTTCCAGTGATGAAGTCGGATCGGCGATCGGAGCAGGCATCTGGTACTTTCCTGGAACTTGCTCCTGTGGACCTGAAACTGAGCCAGATGGCTCCTTTCCCAACAGTCTTGACATCCATGTGGTGAACCTCGAAGTCCTCAGCTGCTGCATAAGAGAGGAGCGTGTGCAAAGAAATAAACTTTGCAACATGGGCAAACGTTTCAGTGTAGTTGATGCCCTCAACGTGCGAGTACCCCTTGGCGACCAGTCTCGCCTTGTACTTTTCCAGGTTACCATCTGCTCCCTGCTTCTTCTTGAACACCCACTTGCACTGGATTACCTTATGTCCAGGTGGACGCTCAGTCAGCTCTCACGTGCCGTTGTCCAGGTGCGATTGTATCCCCAGTTGTACGTCTTACGTCCAATGTACTACATCCGATGCAGCCATGGCCTCCTTTTATGACGTTGGCTCATCTGAATGTGCTGCGACTGCGACGTTCATCTGTTCTGGTTTCTGCAACACCAGAGAATGCCGCGCTTTCCAGGTTTGTGACGCTCCCTAAGAGGGTACCTGCGACCTGGTGCTGGAGCGTTAGCGGGCGACTAGCTCGGTGCTGCTAGCACAACTGCTTCTGCTGGTGGTGCTACATCTCCCTCCTCTGCTTCTGCCGATGAGGCTGCTGTATGTGCTGCATCATACATGGGAGAGTAGAGTGATTCTCCCACTGTCATAGTAGTAGAAGGATCGAGAGAGACTGGGTAAGGAAGGATTCCTGCTCCCATTGTCTCGTCAGCTGCTGGTTCTGCTGCCTCTTCACAGACAATGTTGGTGTCGATGACGTTGCTCTTGTTAAAGACGACATCTCTGGAGATGATGACGTAGCCTGTATCCCTCTCGTAGAGGTGATAGGCCTTGCTTGCCACGTCGTAGTCAATCATCAGCATCTGCGCACTCTCTGCGTCCAATTTCTGCCGCTTCTCCTTGGGCACGTGCATGTACGCCAGGCTCCCAAATGCTCGGAGATGACCCATTCTCGGTTTCTTGCCGAACCATGCCTCGTACGGCATCATCTGCTCCAGCGCCTTAGTTGGACTGCGGTTCTTGATGTAGACCGCAGTGCTCACAGCTTCAACCAGAAGTTATACGTCAGCCAAGCCGCGTGTAGCATGGAGCGCGCCGACTCCACAATGGTACAGTTGGCGCATTCCGCTACACCGTTGTGCTGCGACAAGGATGACGCGGTATGCTGCGCCTTGATGCCAGCTGCTGCGAGGTAGTCCTGTGACTCGTTCCTTAGTTACTCGCGACCGCGGTCGCTACGCAACGCCTTGATCTTCTTGCCACTCTGGTTCTCCACCATGGCCTTGAACTCCTTGAACCTGTCAAAGCATTGGTCCTTGGAAAGAAGGAAGTACATTGCAGTGTAACGGCTGAAATCATCAATGAAGGTCAGGAAATACCTCGAGCCTCCAAACCTCTGGGTCTGCATCGGTCCGCACAAATCCGTGTGGACCAGCTCCAATACCTCCTTCGCACGCTCCCCTGCTCCAGAGAACGCCGTATTGCAACTTCTACAACATGCAAACCAGGTACTCTTGGCCATCCATGACGAATCCCTTTGGCTACTCCATGTAGATTTCTTCCTCGAAATCACCGTTCAAGAATGTCGTCTTGACATCCATGTGTTGAATCTCAAAATCCTTAGCTGTTGTATAAGAAAGGAGCGTGCGCACAGAGGCAAGCTTAACAAGAAGACCAAATGTTTCCGTGTAGTCGATGGCTTCTTACTACGAGTAGCCATTGGTAACCAGCCTTGCCTTATACTTTTGGAGGATGCCATCTGCGCACCTCTTCTTCTTGAATATCCACTTGCACTTGATTACTTTGTCTCCAAGTATATGCTTAGTTAGCTCTCACATACCGTTGTCGAGTCGCAATAGTATCTCGTGCTACACATCTTACGTCCAATCCCCTGCATCTGGTGCAACCATAGCCTCCTTATACGCTGTCGGCTCATTAGAGTCCGCTGTAACTTTGACGTTCATCTTGTCCAGTTTTTAGAGCATCCAAAAATACCCGCGCTCACTAGGCTTGTAGCAAACCCTTAGAGGGCACCTTTGAGTTTTGTGCTAGAGCCTTTGTTGGCTGCTGGCACAATATTGCTAGTACAAGTACTCTTCCTGATGGTGGATCATCTTCTTCTTCTGCTTCTGCGGATAAGGCCACTTTATCTACTACATCAGACATAGGAAAATAGAGTGGTTCTCCCATTGTCATAGTAGAGGAAGGTTCAGAAGAGGCGGGATCAAGGATAATGTCTGCTCCCACTGCTTCATCAGTTACTTGTGCTGCCTCTTCGCAAATGATGTTGGTGTCGATGACGTTGCTTTCGTGAAAACGACACCCCTGAAGATGATGATGTAGCCAGTATCCTTCTTGTAAGAACGATAGGCCTTGCTTGCCACATCATAGCGAATCATCAGCATCGGTGTGCCCTTTACGTTCCTATTTCTATCGCTTCTCTTTCAACACTTGCATATGTGCTAAGGTCCTAAACACGCAAAGATGATACACGGTCGGCTTCTTACCAAACCATGTTTCGTATGGCATCATCTGCTCCAGGGCCTTGGTTTGACTATGGTTCTTGTTGTACACCATAGTGCTCACTACTGCTAGCCAAACGTCGTAGGTGAGCCAAGCTGCGTGTAGCATGGAGCGCGCTAACTCAACAATGGTGTGGTTGGCGCATTTTTCTATGCCGTTCTGGTGCGGCGAGTATGGCGCTATGCGTTGCACTTTGATGACTGCAGGGACAAGTTAGTCTTGGAACTCCTTGCTCAGGTACTCTCTACTGCGGTCGCTACGCACCCCATTGATTTTCTTGCCAGTTTGGTTCTCCAGCATGGCTTTGAAATCCTTGAAGCTATCAAAGCACTGGTCCTTGGAGGAAAGGAAGTGCACAGTAGTATAACGGCTGAAATCATCAATGAAGGTGAGAAAATACCTAGAGCCTCCAAAGCTTTACGTCTGTATGAGGCCACAAAAGTCTGTGTGGACCAGCTCCATCACCTCCTTTGCGCAATATCCTACTCTCGAGAATGCCTGGTGATGCTGCTTTCCCTCCAAATGGCCGATGCATAACTTCTCCTCAACATTAGAGATGGTGGGCAAGTCACGCACCATCTGTTTTGTTTTAAGTTGCTGCAAGGCGCGCATGCCAATGTGGCCATAGCACGCATGCCAGGTTTTGCCATCTGTGGCCTGCACCACTACTGCAAGACTGCTTGCGTGTGATATTGGTCGCCCCAAACAGGCGGTACATGTCGCCTTCCTTCACCGACCTGGCCAACTCCTCTCCTGTTTCCTTGTCGAGGATGTAACCATAGTTGTCATAAAAGACGACTCAAAGTCCTGTGTTGGTGAGAGAGGATACTGCGAGAAGATTGAACGCAGCATTAGATACGTATAGTACGCCATGGAATACTCCCAAATTAATGCGACACGGGGTCTCAAACCACATCTCCACAATCCAATCCCCTCAACATACACCACACAATTATCATCCAAAGTAATCGACCAGGAGGGAATGGAGAGCAGCTTAGTAAATAACTCCTTGTGTTGCGTCAGACTCTTGGTACACCGTGAGTTTTTGTTCTACACCAGATCCGCCTTTTCCTTTTGTGACATGTCAAACTTTGCCATGAAAAGAGGGTCGCACACATCCTTGGCCATGTTTATGTTGCCAAAGTGGTGCACGCCGGTCCGGTTTTGCTGATGCTCCTGGTGCTGTTGACGTTGCCGTGTCTGCAGCTGCAGTTATTGTACAGATTGCTGCTTTTGCTTCTGTTGCTGTTGCTCCTTCTGGTCCCTCTTGAACTTGCAACACTCTTTCTTGTAGTGTCCTTCGTTCTGGCAATAGTGGCACTTGTGTTTCTTCTTGCCTCTCTACCGCCTAGATTGCTGTTGTAGCTATTTGCATGAGCCCATGACCATGAAAGTTACTCTAGTATTGATGGTATCACCATTTCCTTTTGCTGCATTGCGATGTAGTTCTACCTGTACCAGGTGCATGTCGATGAAGTCCAAGTCAAGATTTGGCTGGCACTACAACATCTCTTGCACCGTGTCATAGCTCGTTCAGAGTCCCCTCAACAAGGGAAAGACGAAGCGCGTCTTGCATAGGGTTACCGGCCACTTTGAGTTGTTTCGCTAGCTCCTTTGTCCTAGTATGCCTCCATCCCTTTGCCATTATGCATTTTCAATACCATCATCTTCTCCTCCAAAAGCATGAGGAACGTAAGATCTTTACTCTCATACTTCTTACACAACATGTCTCAACCCTCTTTTGCAATAGCCTTGTCACTCACCTACTGAAGATGTAGGCTAGAGATGGTGTTGAGAAGCAGCCTGTAGGGCTGCCTATCTTTCTTCTTCTACTCCTCATATACCGCCGTATTTGTAGATGAACGTGCATCTGCTGTACCTTTCTGGGGTGTCACGCCACCACCTCTGCTGCGATGATGCCTTTTGCCAGGCAAGGCAAAAACGCTCGTCGTCGCTCACCACCTCCCACAAGTCGTTCTTCTCCAAAAGTAGGTGGAAACAGATCTTTTAAAATGCAAAGTTGGCGCGTCCTTCCAGCATCTCGAAGTTTTGGACTGTTGTTACCATGCTTGTTGCTGCCATTTTGAGCTTTGGTGAGGCTCAGCGCTGTCCTTGAGTGGCGGCACTGCTCCTGCTTTTGCTGCTGCTTCTGCCAAAAATCTTTCCTACAGAACATGGATTGTAAGGGCCAACACACTAGGAATTTGAAAGATTTGAGCCCACCACTTGAAAATTCAGATCGATCCATAAAAGAGGGTCATCAACAGGGGATATTCAGAGATATCCCTTTTGAAAACAGGCTATGCTACTACTCCTCCAGCTCACACTAGCAAGCTTGTAAACGGTGTTTCTCCCAAATGTACCAATGGAATGCAAATATTTTTGCCATAATAGAAAGCTTAGAAAAATACTTCAATTTGCATCGGCTACTTTTTAAATATAACAACAAAATAAGAGAGTTATGGTCATCACAAGGCGACAATCTTCATCAGAGAGAAGAGTAAGTCTCAATGTGACCGTAGGATCTTTACGCTCTTCTACATGTTGGAAAGTGTGTCTCTTGAACTTGAAGCTCAAGTGGTGGAAAGTCAAGTTTGGTGAAGGATTTACCATACCTGTCCCTCTCAAAGTGACGTCCCATGCTGTGTAAAAGTGGCTGAACTTGGCTTTAATACCAAGTGTCAGAACTAGAAAAGAGAGGGAGCCTTGGAGCAGTAAACATGTCGGACTGGAAGGGTATTACTCGTGCTGAAGAATGATTGTTGAATAACTCAAAATGATGGTGCACATATTGGGCTTGAGTTTGGACAGTTCAGCCTTCTCACAAGCTACACAACTTAGCCATGGAGGCTAAGGCTCACACACGAGAGTCCATAATCTCACACAAGAGACAAAATGAGCCTAGCAATCAGGCTGACTACTCACACACGACCTAGAGAGCTAGAAACTTCTCTCATGGCACACACCTAGTAGTCACATAACCCACAATCCCATGAAAAATTGCCATGTGTCCATGGCTAGAAGACAAGGATCTAACCTCACCTGAAAAGTAAGGAGAGATACCTTTTTCCTAATCAGCACACTCTCACAAGGCAATCCAATAATCTAGGACCTTTTTGGATATTTCTCCCATCAGTTCTTGACTCTCAACCTCCTGCCTTTCTCTTTCTTCAGGCTAAAGGCATGGAGCCATCGCCCATGATCAGTCAAATATCGACGCTCGATGACCCAAAAAACTTTAAAAATTCATATCTCGTAATGCGATTCTTGGATCGGCCTCAAACTTGGAGCGTAGGCATTTTACCTCCACATTTTCAAATGGTGAGGTCCGATCCATGATCAGACTAGGCATTTGATAATTTCCTGGAACTTGCTCCTTTGGACGTGAAACTGAGCCGGATGGCGCCTTTCCCAATAGGTGGAAGGAGGAAGTGGATAGCGAACTCGCATCCATTGAAGAGAACGGAACATGGGTTCTGTTGGACAGGTCCTTGAACGCGCACACGGTGGGGTCAATGTGAGTACTTTGGAAAAAGTTCAAACAGGATGGTACTATTGACAAGTACAAGGCAAAAGTTGTGGCGAAGGGATTTTCCCAATGTGCAGGCTCAGAGTACAATAAGACCTTTATACCAGTCGTTACCTTTGCCTCCATGAGATCCATGTTGGATATGGCTGCTGCAAAAGATCTGGAGGTCCACTAGATGGACGTCAAGGTAGCTTTCCTCTATGGGAAACTAGACATAAAAAAAGTGCTAATGGAATTGCCCGAGGTAGTGAAAGCTCCAAAGGGCAAGGTTTTCAAACTCGTCAAAGCATTCTACGGGCTGAAACAGGTCCCAAGGATATGGTACAAGGAGATGATCGGCTTCATGGCTGGGCTCACCTTCATGCACTGCCAGAATGAGCCTAGTATCTATGTGTGAGAGATTAATTAAGGTTTGATGCTTGTTACACTGTACGTGGATGACCTGATCATCTGCTCGTCATCGTTCGAGCTGTTGAAGAAGTTAAAGACACAACTCAGCAATAGGTTCAAGATGAAGGACATGTCAACCTGGTTGAGGTAACGGTCTAGAAAATGGGTTCCAACAGAATTATTCTCGCCGACCGGACAAGGATTTGACAAAGTGACCTCTCGCTATAAGACAAACTATGGAACGTCTAAGCCACAAGGAGTTGTCGAAGGTAGTGTTTGCTAGCTACAATATCATCATTAGACCAAGGGGACTCGCTCCAAAGGAGCATTGCATGCCTTGTCTATCTCAACCAGACTTAGGGGACTTACTCCAAGGGAGCAGTACATGCCTAGTCTGTTTTGTGCCCGTCGAAATATCAGCCATGGACAAGGAGCATATCAGGTGAATAAACTCTCCTTTGTACCTCTGTTTATTAGCTATGAGATCTCCCCTCTCTCCAATAATCTTGGTCTCAGTCTTCGTCTTCTACGTTGACCATACGAATGCCTCGAGTACTTGCAGAGTGCAATTCGCTGTCAAGCGCCTTTCTCATACAATTTGTGACCATCTTCCTGGCCTCCACATATTCCAAGTCCATGATATCCTTTGCGACCAGGTCGCGTGAGTACTGGTACTTGATGTCGATATGCTTGGTCCGCCGGGAGATGACATCACCCTGTGCCATGTTCATACGGACCTTTGTTGCCTCCGTTCGTGGCACTTTCATTTCGGCAAGCAAACTGCATAGCCACTCAACCTCCTTATTTGCTTCCAACAAAGCAATGAACTCTTTCTCAACGGAAGAGAGGAAGACACAGCCTTGTTTTCTGCTTAACCAAGAAAGTACACCACCGTTCAAGAGGCACACAAAGCCCAAGATGGGCTTTCTGTCATTTATTCTTCCTCCTTAGTCGGCGTCTCTGTAGCACACCAGCCGGAGCAGGTCAGATCCTTCTTGGTCTCCTAAGTGGAGTCCCATGTGTCGTGTCTTCTGTAGATAGCGCATGATGCGCTTGATTGCTTGCCAATACTGTGGCCCTCGATTGGCTACAAACCTGCTTGCTTATCCCACAGCATAGCAAATGTGAGGACGTGTTCCTACCATGGCATACATGAGGCTGCCAACAGCAGACTGGTAGGGAATGTTCTCCATCTCACACCATTCTGCTTCCGTGCTGGGGCTCATGGAGGAGGAGTACTTGATGTCTGTTATCATGGGTGTGCTGATGGGCTTGCAGTCCTCCATATTGTAGCGCTTGAGGACCTCGATAATGTACTTGGTCTGGTTCAACTAGATGGTGCTTGCTGCTCCATTGCAGTGGACGGCTGTTCTAGGGTAGAACTCAAACGACCCATGTCCTTCATCTTTAACTTGTTTTTGAGATCTATCTTTAGCTCGTTCAACAGCTCATCTTCTTGCACATAGACACTAGGGTTATTCTGGCAATGCGTGAAGGTGAGCCCGGCCATGAAGCTGTTCACCTCCTTTTACCACATCCTTGAGGCTTGTTTCATCCTGTAGAGTACTTTGACCTATTTGCAAATCTTACCCTCCGGAGCTTTCACTCCCTCGAATACTTATATCAGCACTTCTTTGTCTAGCTTCCCATAGAGGAAAGCTATCTTGACATCCATCTGGTGGACCTCCCGATCTTTGGTACAAGCGATACCCAACATAGATCTGATGGAAGCAAAGGTGACGACAGGCACGAAGGTCTCCTCATACTCTCAGCTTTGTACACTCGGAAAACTCGAGCAATAGAACCCACTCTCCTGATTTGGGAGCATGGAGAGGGTCCAATGACTCTCCCTTGTAGAGCGTCCTTTCATCAAACTCAACATCTCGGCTCCTGATGAGCTTTCCATCCGCTTGGTGTAAAAGCCTGTACGCCTTGTATACAGTGTTGTATTCGACCATTACACACTTACTAGCGGGAGCATCCACCTTGGCACTTCCTTCTTTCGCTTGGACCTTTATCAAGGCAGTACAACCAAAGACCCTCAAGTGTGAGGCATCTAGCTCCTTTCATGACCAAGCTTCTTTAAGCGTCCTGAGCTACTTCTCTTGCTGCTTCTTACAACACCTTTGAAGTACGACTACTCGAGTGAGATTCACATGGTAGGAAGCAGTTTTTGCAGCTTGAGCCCAGAAGCGAGGTGGGAGTTTGGCGTCGAAGAGCATGCTTCATGTCATGCCGACCATAGTCTGGTTCGTCCACTCGG
Source organism: Penium margaritaceum (assembly GCA_023375785.1). NCBI lineage: Eukaryota > Viridiplantae > Streptophyta > Zygnematophyceae > Desmidiales > Peniaceae > Penium > Penium margaritaceum. Next base: position 27,384 of record SZWC01018759.1, on the reverse strand, counting down.
CAACCCCATTACTCTAGGGGATGTTAGGTGTTGTGGTCTAGTGGTTGACGTTGTGTTGGCTCAAACAGCCATTACACGCCTCGTACTCACCATCGTTGTCCGTGCGTAGTGCCTTCACCTTCTTGCTTGTCTACCACTCTACCATGAGGACAAACTCTTGGAGCTTCTCCTTGATGTATCCCTTTGTCTTGAGGAAGTAGGTCCACATCTTGCGATTGTTGTCACCGATGAAGGTCAAGAAATACTTGTTGCTGTAGTTAGAAGGAATACGGAATGGTCCGCATACATCAGAGTGAATCAGGACTAAGATTCCTACCGTGCGTTGCCGTTAACGCTCATGTGACGGGTCTTGTGTAGAAAGCGCATGATGCGCTTGACTGCTTGGCAATGCTGTGGCCCTGGATTGGCCACAAACCTACTCATTTGTTCCATAGCATAGCAAATGTTAGGGCCTGTTCCTACCATGGCATACATGAGGCTGCCAACAATAGACTGGTAGGGAATGTTCTCCATCTCATGCCGTTTTGCTTCCGTGCTGGGGCTCATAGAGGAGGTGAGGTGATGTCTATTGTCGTGGGTGTGCTGATGAGCTTGTAATCTTCCATGTTGTAGCGCTTGAGGATTTCCATGTTGTACTTGGTCTGGTTCAGCTTGATGGTGCTTGTTGCTCGATTGTGATGGATGGCTATCCCGAGGTAGAACTTGAACGGACCCATGTCCTTCATCTTGAACCTGTTGCTAAGATCTGTCTTCAGCTTGTTCAACAGCTCAACCGATGACAAGCAGATGACCAGGTCCTCCAGGTACAGTGCAACTAGCATGAAACCTTCCTCTCGCACATGGATACTAGGTTTATTGTGGACGTGCATGAAAGTGAGCCTGGCCATGAAGCGGTCCATCTCCTTGTACCATATCCTTGGGGCATGTTTCAGCGCGTAGAGTGCTTTCACCAAGTTACAAACCTTGCCCTCTGGAGCTTTCACTCCCTCAGGCACTTCCATCAGCACTTCTTTGTCTAGGTTCCAGTAGAGGAAAGCTATCTTGACATCCATTTGGTAGACCTCCTGACATTTTCCAGCAGCGATACCCATCATGGATTTGATGGAGGTAAAGGTGACGATAAGCACAAAGTTCTCCTTGTACTCTGAGCCTGCACGCTGGGAAGACCCCTTTGCTACCACTCTTGCCTAGTACTTGTTGATAGTACCATCTTGCTTGAACGTTTTCCAAAGTACCTTCTTTGACCCTACCATGTGTGCGTTTGGAGGCCTGTCCACCAGAATCCATGTTCCGTTCTGTTCAATAGATGCGAGTTCGCTATCCACCGCCCCTTTCCACTTTGCGACTTCTGGCATGTTCATAGCCTTCGTTACGGTCACAGGCTCTCCCTGAGCCAAGCATGACCAGCTCAATCCAGTCTATTCAGCATTCTCAGCATCATATTTGGACGGACGTTTGTTTTGGAATGTACTACGCCAGAGTGTTGCTGATGGTGGTTCAAGGCTTAGTTGCTTTTGTTCCTCTTACGTTGTAAGTGATCCGTTGTTTGAGGAAGAGCTACCAGCCTTAGAGTTTGACTCTAAGATGTCGGACGACTCAGACTCAGTTTTAGAGTCTGTCGTTCTGTCAGCCAAGTCAGCCACTCTCCTAGCAACACCATCTTTCACTAGCACCATCTGCCAGTTTTTTGGTCCTTGATCACCTGACTCAAGCAACATAACCCACTCCCCTGATTTGGGAGTATGGACAGGATCCAACGACTCCCCCTTGTCGAGCATCCTTTCATCAAACTTGATATCTCGGCTCCAGATGAGCTTTCTCGCCGCTTGGATCCACAGCCTATACGCCACTCTAGCATTGCAATAAACTGTTACAGCTTCTCATTGACCTCTCCCTTTGTCTTGAGGAAGTGGATCCACATCTTGCAACTGTGGTCATCGATGAAGGTCAAGAAATACTTGCTGCCCCTGTTTGAAGGGGTGCGGAATGGTTCGCACACATCAGAGTAAATCAGGTCCAGGATTCCTGCCACACTGCCCCCATTACGCTCAAATAACTTTCTCTTTGCCTTGCCTTGGAGGCATGGCTCACACACGTTTTGTATCTTCCCTCGGCCTTGCATGCCTCCATCCCATGAACCACTTCGTACTGCCGCATGGCTTATAGTGTGATGTCGGCCACATGGCCAAACGGCCTCTGCAATAGTTTCGTATCTGTGTCGATGGAATTGGCCATCACGATAACGGCTTGTGGTGCAACATCATGATTTGGACACTGGGGCTCTTCAACCGCTGTATGTCCATCATTTGTACTCTCAAGGGGTTTGGTCTGCGGCACGTGGAGCCCATCAACTCTTGGGACCAGTGCGACAAGACTCTCCTTGGGATAAGAGACCTTGATGTCCTTGTTCTTCACAATCACGGCGTTCTCCTCGGTGAGGACGACCATCACGTCGTGGTCCATATTTTTTTACATTGACAAGAGGTTTACCGCAAATGACAGCATGTACACGACATTCTCAAGCTTCTTGTCTTTTTCAGCACCGTTCACGTTGATGGTGATCAACTTATCTCCCTCGCCTTGCGCATGGACAAGGCTGTCGTTGACACACCTGAAACGATGTTCAATGTGTAGGAACTCAAGGAGAGAGGGAGTCTTGGAGCAGCGAGCATGTGTTGTTGGAAGGGCATCACTTGTGCTGAAGAATGGTTATTCAATCACTCAAAATGATGGAGTACATATAGGGCTAGAGCTTGGGCAAGTCAGCCCTCTCACAAGCCACACCACTTAACCATGGAGGCTAAGGCTCACACACTAGAGTCCATAATCTCACACAAGGGAGGAAATCAGCCTAGCAATCAGGCTGACCACTCACACACGACCTAGAGAGCTAGAAAATACTCTCATGGCACACTCCTAGTGGTCACATAACCCACAAATCCATGGAGAATCGCCATGTGTCCATGGCTAGCACACAAGGATCTCACCTCACCTAAAAAGTAAGGAGAGGTACCTTTATCCTAGTCAGCACACTCTGACAAGGCAATCCTAAGACCAAGGACCTTTTTGGATATTTCTCCCATCAGGTCTTGGCCCTGGATCTCTTGCCTTTTTCTTTTCTCAGGCTAAGGCATGGAGCCATCGCCCATGGTCACCCGCATATCGGTGATCGATGACCCCGAAAACTTTGAAAATTCATATCTCCTTATTCGACTATTCGATCAAGCTCAAACTTGGACCGTAGACATTTTGCCACCTGATCTTTTCAATGGAGAAGTCAGATTGACTATCAGAGTAGGCCTGTGGTACTTTCCTGGAACTTGCTCCTATGGAACTGAAACTGAGCCAGATGGCTCCTTTTCCAACAATCTCCCACTTTGCCGCAGTCAGAATAGACTGAGTCCACATGCCTTCATGCAGAACTGCTGGTTCTCACAGGGCACTGGCTTGGTGCAGAAATTAGCAACCTGCTTATTGGTGGGAGTAAACTCCAACTTGATAGCATCCTCCTGCACCATATGCCTGATGAAGTGATGTGGATGTCAATGTGCTTGGTGCGTACATGGTGCTCAGGATTCTTGGCGAGTGCGATTGCGCTCTGGTTGTCGACGCGCACAGGAACTAGAACTGCTGCACTCCCAGTCATCTCTGCCATGAGACGCTGAAGCCAAACTGCTTCCTTGGCTCCAAAGCTGAGAGAGACATATTCACCTACTGTGCTCGAGGTTGCCACGACCACCTGGCGCTTGCTTCACCAGCTGATGGCACCTCCATTCATGAGAAACACATGTCCAGAGATGGACTTGCGGGTCTCAGGATTTGAAGCCCAATCTGCATCTGTGTAGCCGATGATGCTGTTGTCGTTGTCGTTGGAGGGGATGCCGACGTTGATGGTTCAGGCAAGGTAGCGGAAGATCCGCTTCACTGCCTTCTGGTGCTCTGGTCCGGGATAAAGCATATGCTGACTCATAGCGCTCACAGCCTGTGCGAGGTCCGGTCTGGTTGCCACCATCAGGTACATGAGACTGCCGACGGCGCTCTGGTACTTCTACCGCTCGGCTGCATCTGCTTCTCCACTGAAGCTCACGAGGTACTGCGGCGTCTCTAGCGGTGTGCAGACGGGTTTTGCCTGTGCTATGCGAAACTGCTGCAAAACATCCTTGATGTAGCGGCTCTGCTGCAGCGAGAGAGAGCGTGACTTGTGGTCACGCGTGATCTGGATGCCGAGGAAGTATGACGCCTCCCTGAGATCAGACATTTGGAAGTGCTCTTGCATGGGCTCCTTAAATTCCTGCACTACACACATGCTGTTGGTAAGGAGGAGATATCATCCACATAGACAATGATAATGAGGATGTCATGCTAATGCTGCTAACGATACACGCTATAGTCACACTCACTACGCTCAAATCCCATGCACTTTAACGCCGCATCCAACTTCTGGTTCCAAGCACGCGATGCTTGCTTGAGGCCGTACAGCGACTTCTGCAGCTTGCACACCAGGTGCTCCTGGCCATCCATGATGAACCCCTCCGGCTGCTGCATGTAGATCTCCTCCTCCAAGTGACCATTCAAGAATGCCGTCTTGATATCCATGTGGTGAACCTCGAAGTCCTCAGCTGCTACATAACAGAGGAGCGTGCACACAAAGGCAAACTTTGCAATAGGGGCAAAAACTTCTGTGTAGTCGATACCCTCCTGCTACGAGTAGCCCTTGGCAACCAGCCTCGCCTTGTACTTTTCCAGGTTACCATCTGCTCCCCGCTCCTTCTTGAACATCCATTTGGACCTGATCACCTTACGTCCAGGTGGACGCTCAGTCACCTCGCACGTGGCGTTGTCCAACTATGACAGTAACTCCTGCTGCACGGCTTGCGTCCAATCTGCTGCATCCGATGCAGCCATGGCCTCCTTGTATGACGTTGGCTCATCTGAATCTGCTGCAACTGCGATGTTCATCTATTCTGGTTTCTATAGCATCCAGAAATGGCTGCGCTCACCAGGCTTGTAACGCACCCTAAGAGGGTACCTTCGACCTGGTAGTGGAGCGTTAGCGGCCGGCTGGCGCGGTGCTGCTAGCATAATTACTGCTACTGGTGGTGCTATATCTCCCTCCTCTGCTTCTTCTGATGAGGTTGCTGTATCTGCTGCATCAGACATGGGAGACTAGAGTGATTGTCCCACTATCACAGTAGAGGAAGGATCGGGAGAGATGGGGTAAGGAAGGATTTCTGCTCCCACTATCTCGTCAACTGCTGGTTCTGCTGCCTCTTCATAGATAATGTTGGTGCCGATGAAGACGACATCCCTGGAGATGATGACGTGGCCTGTATCCCTCTCGTAGAGGCGATAGGCCTTGCTTGCCACGTCATAGCCAATCATCAGCATCTGCACACTCTTTGCGTCCCATTTCTGCCACTTCTCCTTGGACGTGCATGTGCATTCGGCTGCTAAGTGCTCGGAGATGACCCACGCTCGGTTTCTTGGCAAACCACGCCTCGTACGGCGTCATCTACTTTAGCACCTTAGTTGGACTGTGGTTCTTGATGTAGACCGCAGTGCTCACGGCTTCAGCCCAGAAGTCGTAGGTCAGCCGAGCCACGTGTAGCATGGAGCCCGGCGACTCCTCAATGGTTCGGTTGGCACGTTCTATTACACCATTCTGCTGCGGCGAGTACGGCGCGGTATGGAGTGCCTTGATGCCAGCTGCTGCAAGGTATCACTTCGCACTTGGCCACGGTCTAGAGTAAACAGCGCCGACAGGCAAACCGCCGACCGCCCTTGGTATTTCAACCAAGGTAGAGATCACCCACGGAGTGGTATTTCCACACTGAAAGGTTCACTTAGCTTGTCCCAACCGTGGCCGAAGAGTGTTCCAAACTCTCATCCAATTGGCAATGCTACACACTAAAGTGTACACTTGCACTTGTTCTTTATCTTCTTTCTTGGTGGCCAACAAGGCATTAGTTTTCTCCCAAGTCTCAAGAGTAAGAGATGATGATACAATCACATGCAAATGACAGGTCTTATATAGTCTCTGGTCAGTGCTCCCAGTGGCTCCTTGGAGGGACCTCCCCCCAAGGCTACCCTAGACAGTGTCATTAGCTTTGATGACATGGCACCCTCTGTGACCGCCAAGTGGCGCTTGATCCACCTTGGACCTTAGAGGCTTCTAGGAAGCTTCCTTGGCCCTTTTTAGTCACAAAGAAAACTTGGTCCTAGGAGGATTCGACCCCGGACCTCTCGCTTGCGAGACGACGCCTTCACCCACTAGGCTGTAGGAAGTTGTCCTAAGGAGCATGCACCAGGTACACTACCAAGAGTAGACCAAGGGGACTTACTCCACAAGGATGAGTACTGCATGCCTTGTTTCTCTCAGCCTCTCTTGCATGTCGTTGGGGGACTTGCGCTACAAGCGCAGTGCATACCCAGTCTAAATCTTCCGCTGATTGGACCAGGGGCATACACAGAACATAACAAACTCTCCCTTGCACCTGCGTCCATCTGCGGCTAGATTCCTGTTGCGGCCATGGGCCCAGCGATGTCGGCCACCTGTGAAGTAGACCGCCCGTTCAGACCTCGTCTGCTGCGCTCACCATCCCGATGCCCCGTGCCCCTGCCATGTGCGGGTCACTGTCCAGCGGCTTCGTCAGGAAGTCCGCAAGCATCTGCTTGGTCGCGATGTACTACAGATCCACCACTCCCTTGGCGACGAGGTCACGCGTGTAGTGATAGCGGATGTCGATGTGCTTGGTCCGCCTGGAGAGGGTGTCCTTGAATGCGATGTCCATCGCGCTCCGGTTGTCGACGTGGACGACCGTGGCCTCCTTTTGTGGTGCGTGCATCTCAGCGAGCAAGATGTGTAGCCACTGCGTCTCCTTACACACCTCAGACAGCACCACGTACTCAGCTTCTACGGTTGAGATGGAGACACAGTCTTGCTTGCGGCTGGCCCATGACACAACGCCGCCGTTCACAAGGCACACAAAGCCCGAGGTGGACTTCCTATCATCCACGTTGCCTCCAAAATCTGCGTCGGTGTAGCACTTGAGGCGCAAAGGGTCTGTTCCTTGAAGGCCGCCATACTGCAGCCCCATGTGCCGTGTCTTGTTGAGATAGCGCAAAATGCGCTTCACGGCCTGCCAGTGGAGTGGTCCAAGGTTGGCCACGAACCGACTGACTAGCTCCACAGCAAAGGAGATGTCCGGCCGCGTGCCAACCATGGCATACATGATGCTACCCACCGCAGACTGGTATGGCACATCCTGCATTTCGCGGCGCTCGGCTTCCGTGCTGGGGGAGTGGGCGGAGGTGAGATTGCA
>SZWC01018754.1:45608-55414 GCA_023375785.1 Penium margaritaceum | reverse complement strand
TAACCCCCCCCCCCCCACATTGCGTGTGAGGAAAAAACAAATAAACCAAATCTGGCCAAATTTGGGACATATCATGTGAATGGTGAAAGAGATTTTACATAGGGGGTATTGGGATGCTACGGGCTAGCCCACTACATACTGTCACCCTTACTAAGCCTAAAATGAGTAGGTGGGGATGTACTCACCGCATAGTGTGAACACAAAGGCTGCTCGCGTAGTGCAAGAACATGTCTCGAATGACCCGGGTCTTGACCACTGAGAAAACACAAATTTGTTCCTTGCTTTAGAGTCGTCGTTACTTTAGGCCTAGAGACAGGTGACTGGCCTCTCCGTCGGCAGGTTGCCCATCCCACGAGTGCTCGCCTTAGTGCCTGAGGTTGCCCTCTCCGTGGAGCGGTGACCAAAGGACTTCGCTACCTCGTTATGGAAGTAAAGCCGGGTTTGACTCTTGGGCGGTACTATTGCAGGTGTGGGCTAACACATGGGGGTTGTGACCCTATTACCTGAGCTAGCACCAGATCACTGATGTCTGCCAAACTGAGACAGCAATGAGAACCATACGTGTCTCTGCGTCGTTCCTAGGAGACGTTCGTGGACTGGGCGCACATGGGACAGGTACTCGCCCTGACCCTTACTACGAGTGGGAGTTGGCCCTCACCTTGTTCACTATAGAGACACACACAATGAGGGTTGCCCACCTTAGGTAGTTCCACTCATTCTACCAAGGAGGGTTAAAGTCAACATCAATGTACTGGCACTGTGCGATGCGTATCTATAGCCGATTGGACATTAGCAGAGGGACTCGGCTCTGGACAGTGGACACCATCATGCTCGGTGCACACATGGAGTACACTATCCTCTCCACCTACTTCCATCGACCTGCTTTAAAGGAGCTGTCTGAGTCCCTTGAGCTCCTTCCTTGGGCCCAACAATGTTATCTGCAGAGGACGGGGGCCAAAGAGGCTGCTCAGGCGGATCAGATGAGCCCCTTGGTAGTAGTGACGACGACATCCATGACGACCCCTCTTACTCTCAGGTCCTCCTCCTCTACTTCCTCTTCCTCTCCCTCTTCCCCACCCACATCAGCTCACGGTGTGGCTGCCGCCACACAAGGGAAGAAGGGGAAAAGGACATGCGGCAAGAGGCATCAGTTGGAGCTGGTGAGCAGTGGTAGTGGACGCTTTGTCCACTGCTACAACTGCGACGACAGTCGTCGATACAAAGAGTGCCATCAGCCGTTGGACTGGAACTGCATCACATGTGGCCTCTAGGCTACACATGTCCATGTCTTGGGGTACCACTCAGGCGGGTTACGCGGCAACTGTGACAACAATCAAGCAGTCTACCACTCTGGCCGGCACCGGAGGCATGGATCTGCGCGACCTCATGATCATAGAGTTTCATCAAGTGCCATCGGTTCGCACTCAGGGAGGTGCAAGTGTTTTGTCATAGCCGGGTGGTCCCCAGATAATTCATTCTAATATGTCTATTGCACGTGATGATGCTTGTGGAGGAGCACAGTCGGATTGTGATGAGGATGGAACTAACAGTACAGATTGGCTTACAAGTCATAGGTCTGTGCCGATTTCTTCGTACTTGGTCCAATTGTGACCATTTGTTCACTTCACACAGGGTCTTGTTAGTCACTGCCTCTCTAGGGAGTCAGGGTAGTGGGGTTTGATGGCCCGTCTAGTCCCTTGTACATTTCCAATGTGTTCTTTGTCAGTGCTCTTGAGATTAGCGTGCTATCTGTTCGTGCATGCACCAGGATGGATTTCACTATTGAGCACTCTGCTGACTTTGCCACATAGATTGCTCTTGACACACGTGCCAATGCTCTTTGTGCCTCTGTTGTTGGTGACCTATATCGTGTTTCTTGTTACAGCCCCTCCACTTCATCTCCTTCTCTCTCTTCTGCTCATGTGTTTGTCAATGGTGTTCTCTCCCTTGAGTATCAGCGCTTGCTACATCACCACCTTTTCCATATGATCTTAGATACTATGTCCAAGTTTTTTTGGACTCACCCAGCCCTCGAACTTGATGCGACTTTCTTCAAGAAGCCGCCCAAGAACGATTGTCTTTTCTAGGCCCAGGGTAGGATACATTGCTGCACTTACCTTGACTCTACTTCCCGGGCACTACATCCACTAGAGTTGGTCTACACAGAATTTCTCTGTCCCCTCCCAGTTGGGTACCACTCAGATCACGGTCAATGTATTGTCACCCTAAATGATCTCTTGACTGGCCGGAAGGCTGTACAAGCCGAGTGAGTCTTTCGTAAGAAAATGAAGCCTGACAGCTCACAAGATCGCTATAAGGTTTGTTTGAAAGCCAAGGGGTTCTCACAGGTTGATAGTGACCTCCTGTCTGCCGATCGAGCGGCCAGCTCGGTTGGTGTCAAGCGGGTGGCCGACCAATGGTTCACCGGTCACTAAAAAGGTGGTCGGCTGTCCAGCCTACCGGTAGCTGTTGGCTCGCGGCCAACAATGGGCTAGCTGTCGGCCAGTCCTTGCCGTTGCAAGGGGTGGTGTCCAACAACCCCTTAAGGCCATGAGAAGTGAGGGCCAAACTGGCTCTCCCTTTACAGTCAAGGACTTCTGGAATACCAATTATGCTCCTATGGAATGCGGCAATACACTAGGATGTCTTCGAGGTAGACAAGATCAAAGTCGTTCTTGTTGAACAAAAAGTCATTGATGTACTTCTTACATACAAAGATCTGGTGATGACTGCATTTTAGGTTCAATCTACATACAATTCATGTTGCTCAAAGATGGCCCAAAATACTTCCCCCGTGCAAAAGTGGGTAGAAAGTTTTGATGGTACTGTCATTCAACGCTTTATGGTCCACAAACATCTGCATGGTGCTAGTATTCTTGAAGACAAAGGACCTCAGGTGCATAGGGTGACAAGGAAGAGAAGATAAATTCCCACATAAGCATCTCCTCCACGTGGTGTTTTAGCTCCATAAGCTCGTGTTCGCTCTTCTAGTAAAGCCTGGTGTCATACTTTATGTAGATCTAGTGATTGACATTGCATTACAGAGGTAAAATTGACGATAGTTTATCAGTTCATCAAGGGAAACCCCCAGTGAATTCCTAAATGCATGATATTAACTCCTTCGGTACGTCCTTTGTATTTGGTGAATTTTACGTGGGTGAGGCTCATGAGGTTGTTGCATCAAGTGCACCAATGACACCCTCTTTGGTTGGTTCCACGTGGACTAGCTACTCGTGAGCTCCTTGCTATAGATATTACTTTGTCACGTTGAGCAAGATGGGTTTCGATCGTTTTCCTATTTCAATCGGTGTCACAATTGCTTTAAATCCCTCTAGAGCTTCCTGCTTTGCTGCTTCTCGTAATCCTCTATGTGTTAAGGGGTGTTGATCATAAGTAAGTGCGTTTCTTTAAGTTCATGTCACATAGACCATGCCACTGCTCAAGTCCAATTGCGGATTGTTTTGCTGCAAGAAACATCACTTGAGGATGATTTAGTGTTGCTCCATTAAGAAGGTTCTCTAGCATATCACCTCCTGAAGATTCCCAATTTTCTCTCGAGGAGGTTTGTGAAGTTAAATAATGTACAGTTGCCCATCCACATTTTCTACCTCACACACCTTTAGAGTGGTATTTCAACTAAGATTTTGAACCAAGTTCCCGTTTATGAACTATGAGAGGCTACCATCTAATAGCGGTGATTCCATTTTGCAACATTTCTACCCCCTTGATTGCAATTGTAGGAATATCACCAATTGGTCTTCCTCGTGCCCCTCATCGAATCTTGCACCCTTGTGAAACTTCATGTACGGCATTGTGAGCAATTGAGATATGAAACTTGTCAACACAATTCTTTCCACTACAGAGGAGCTTCACACTCTACTCTTTTCCTATGCCAATTCTCCACTCCTAAGATGTCTTCTCTAACTTCTACTTTTTATGCATGCTATTGTTGCTTCCAATAATTAGGTGTAGGATAGCTTGCCTTAACATGATTCCAGAAGATTCGTTGCTCTTGTTGATGGATGGTGTTGATCTCTAAGGGAGTATATTTCACTTTCTATTGGGACTTTCTTTCGTACGTTGCATATTGTGGCTTTAAGCTCTTCAATGATTGGAATCTTGTGTTTGATAATTGCAAGTGGTGTAGTCAATCAAACAGGCTCATGCGATCATACATGGAAGGTTGTCTTGGATGCCAAACATTGGAATTGCTCGCCATGAATCACGTTTGTGGATGATAGAGTGAAAGCGGAGTGCATTAGGGGTAATGTAATTCTTCAATGGTATCATATGAACACTTTGTGTGCTCCACCACGATAGAGTGCATGCATGAATTTTATAGCTTGTATTATCCACCATATTGCCCATTTTGCTTTCAAAAATTTACAAGGATGACACACAAAAGTTTCCTAACCGATTGGTGGATTTAGTGAATCTTACTGAGTTAGCTTGATGTGGTTGATAGATGAAATGCACGCGGTCTAGGATGTGGGAGTGCTTACAAGAACCATTAATGTGACTTTAGTAATCTCCTCTTTCTATTCGGTTTCTTCCAGATTGAGATACCAACTCAATGCCGTGCCACAAAAAAGCAAGGACGTGAGGTCTTTTCATCATTGTTGACCCCTACATTAGTGAGGTATATTTCCAAATTCTTCACCCGCATATGAACTTTAGTCCTTCAAAACTGGTGGGATATAACGGCTCAAAGAGTGTTGAATGAATTCGGGCTTCACTCAAGAATTGGGTTTTCCTCCTGATGATCACTACCTCTCGCACATGCGCATTCATTATGGTGGTGAGTTGTTGTAATATATGATACTCAAGGCTCTCGGGTCTAGTTGGCTTTTGGAACATGTCAGCATTGACAAGAGCTTGCTAGCTAGTGTGTTCTCTTATTGCACCAATTGTCACCCAAGCGAGTAGCGGCTGAAGCGAGGTGTCCGTTGAGCCCACACGATCCGTTATCATATTGGCTCTCAGATTCATTGGGATAACAGGATTGGCCATGAAGATTGTCACAATTGCTCCTTAGGTTACCTATAGAGCATCATGGATCACGGAAATCTTTGGCAGGTTAGTGTTACGCATCATCAAGTGCCCTCACTCCTTCCATCGTCTTCTTCGTCTAGATGACAAAATTTGAAAAGAAAATTGTATGAGGTTGTCGCATAAGAGTAGAGTTGACGGTTGCCCCTCCATCACCGTTATGCTCTAATACCAAGTGTTAGACCAAGTAAAAGGTAGATGGTGAATAGGCAAAATTGTAGACCAAACGATGGTTTGGGAAAATGGGACATTGGACTGATTTGTACTTAACAACAAGTGTGCTTCAATGATGAGTATTAGAATCGTCAAGCACATGTATACAAGAGCAGAAACTAGAGTGAGGCCTACGTGGGGTCTTGGTGCTCGAGTCGAGCAACGTGTGGGACGTCACATTGTGAGTGGCTACTTCAAGAAACTCCATTGAGAAGTCAAGTAGTTGTGAAAACAACAAGGTACTTCTATAGGGCCTTGAAAAAAAACCAAACACTGTTGAAAATCCGATATCGTTTGTGATTGTCATGTCAATAAATCCAGAAATTGGTAAGCCTATCAAAATCTCATGAAATGGAACATTGGGCCTTAGGGCAGCTGGCAAAGATGCCCTGAACTAATTCGCCTAAAAAGAGAGAGGTGTTTGTACTATGAGCCCGTGATGTGAGGTTATAGATGTTGATACATGGAGTTTAGGAACTCGTGTATGCCAGGACTGTAACACTTAACAGTTGCATCCCGAAATGTCAATCGACTTCTTGAAGTTATGATGAAACATTGCCAAGTAGTTTCAAACATTTGAGCAAGAGTGGCTGACTCCTTCAAATGTTCACCTCTTTTGTCGTCATGTTTTGGTTTGTGTGGATGTCCTTGAATTCTTCACGAAGCTTCACAATGTGTGGAGGGAATGGAGACGAGTATCACCATCGTATAGGACCAAACCAATTATGTTGTATCATTCTCGTCATTGCATCTATGATAACGGGTGTGCTTGGGATTCGTTGAAAAGGCAGCGCCTAACCACACCACTCAACTTGAAAGGCAAGAATGACATTATTACTCAATAAGGAAATGTGGTTGATGCATCACGTTAGTTGGTTTATGGCTTTTGAACCATTACTTGACCTTCCAATCCACAATTAAAGAGGCATTTGAGGGCAGATTCCCCTAAATGGCGCTTCGAAAGTGTGGCGTTAACAGATGTTGCTTATTCATCAAATCCCAGGCACGACCAACATTTATCTGGCATAGTGAAGGGATGTAAAGAAAGTTCTTGTCATTGAAGTAAACAGTCGATTTAGTGCCTTTTGTGGGTTGTTGACCAAAGATCGGATTGCGTCAAGGAAGTGAGGGTGTGTTTGGGAGGCATCGTATAGGATTGCAAAACGGAGTCGCACTCCGAATCGTTGGTTCGTGTGCGGCCACTCATTGAGCCTCATTGTTTGGATGTCATTGTGACCATCAAAATCGGGCTACTCGCAATTTAAACCTGTCACACTTTGTAACAACTCTTCACTGTTTTGCTACTAACTACTGATATAAAACGCAGGCCCTCACAATAGTTAGTCCATGGAGAGCGGTCGAATGGTCGCGTCAGCCATTTTGGTTAAGACGAATCGCGCCACAAAAGGGAAGGGTCGGTGTAGGGCGCTTTTGTAAACATGCAACCTAAAATCGTATTGTTCCACATGGCACATCCACGTGGGAATATGACCCTAGCGGCCAACTAGATGGGAGGAGGAGTGATGCGATGGATCTTTTATCGCGGCACTCCTTTTGCCTTCAATCAACATAAACCGTAAGTATGGGATACGGTTGATGTGGATTCTAGCTCGTAGATTATTTTACGGCCGCGGAGTCCCCGGGAGACTAGCCCTCAGAAATGTTTCGTGTCCGCGTGACCAGCTTTCGTGACGCCATCGCCACACGGGTTTGGGTTTTCTTGTTTTTCGGCGCTAGGGGTCCCGCGTTGAGAGCGTACGCCGCAACCGCAACCGATCGCGTCGCTTCACACGGACCTGCAGCGCTCTTCCTGTTGAGAGGCCTCGGTTGCATGCCCGGCATTACCCCCAAAAAATGAAAACCATGATTCCGGTGATTGAACAAAACGATGAAAACAGCGCAAATCTCAGCCGAAATGAGAGACATCGAATCGTCGACTTCTCGAGCGGAGAAGTTTCCAATCCAGCCAAAGAATCGCGAATTCTAAATTCAACAATTTGGTATTTCATTTGGCTGAGGAAAACGCAAAATTAACGGGGTTCTGAAAAGGGCACGCAAAAATGACGACTGGTCGTAAGGGCAGGGAAAAATGACGACTTCGTAGCGGGGCACGCATCATTAACAACATTCTGGCAGGGCACGCAAATATGATGACTTTTTGGAAGAGCTCGCAGAAATGACAAACTTTCGGAGGGGCACGCAAAAATGACAAAAAGCAGTTGTGACAGTTTCCGAAAGGGCACTCAGAAATGACACCTTCTCCCTGGTTGCGCCACATCAGCATACAGTCCATCGATTGAAAAGTTGGTAATATTTATCATATTCCGTCTTCTCTCTAACTGTAAAAAGTAGAATGGTGTCGTCTTTAGGTATTTGAACACGTACACTGAACGGTACCCTCGGTCTGGAGGCTTCATCGAAACGGGACCCCAAAGCAAAAAGGTGGGTGTGACTCTAACGTTCGTTCGCGTTCGTGAGAGTCGCACCAAACTTGCGACAACTTCTGAGGGCGGCCGACGAGGAGGCAGCGAAGTCCTAAAGGTCATTTTTTTCGTTTGGCCATGTTTTTGAGAATCCTTCAAAAACTGGCCGCGGCTCGGAGTCGTCATCTATATTAGCCAGAAAGTGTCGCTCGCTATCCGATTTGGCCATAAGCGACCGCGCTCCGCTGCCTCCCTTACTGTTTTAGCCATATTCAAGCGCGCGTCGGCTCCTCCTTTCAAATTTGGCCATGAAGACGGCCGACGGAAAAAGGATCTCGCGAGAGAGTGATATTGACAAAAGAAGCCCCGTAACCACTCGGTGACCTCCTAAAGCCTTTCCTAATGTTGATAGTTCCGAAAATGGACATGAAGGGCGAAATATTAACCTTGTAGCACGCTCCAAGAAATGAAGTACAACCACATTGATAATAAAAATAAAACTATAGTAACAATTTTGGGGAAATAAAAATAATCTTAATGAATATAATGAATGATTGAAATCGAAACATAATTACTCGCCCTGAGAGGGTTAGAAAAATTGGTGAACTAATATTATTTGTAAATAAACTAAAAAATATTTCAAATAAATCATTAAAGTTTGATTATGTATCATTTCATACATTTCTTTGAGTTTTATTTGTCATTATTATGAATTTTTGGCTTTCATATGGAAATAAAAATAAATACCCATTAAAGCACATTATCTTGTATTATAAAGGAATTTTATTTCTAAAATCTTGATTCAAAATTAAGAAAACCAAATAAAGATGTTTTATGTAACGGAATTCGCGTGATATAAATAACAACAAGAACATGGAGAGATATAATTAATTCTTGATTTCATGATCATGTGAGACTTTCCATAATCAAATACTCATAGAAGAATTTTATACATTATTTTTCACTTTTGCTGTGGCAATCATCATTAATTAAACGCAATGATCTCATTCAACCATTAAAAACCGTTATCATATAGTTTTCTTTAATAATATATTCCTTTAATAAATAATACCTGTTCATAAGATGGAAAATTCAAGATATTCTAAAACAAATCTTGAATTATATTGGAATTCAATAATAGAATAAACGTTCTTTAAGAAAAACGTTCGACACATTTTTTAATTTCATTCATTCTTTAAAATTTTAAGACCTTGATTAGCCATACATATTAAATCATGGAATAATTTCTTGTGTGAAAAGTGAATCATGTTTGGAGCTTTGAATAATAATTAAATGAATGATTTTATGAATTTATAATTTGATGTTTTTATTAAATTGAAATAATGTTTATTTTAATATATATGATTAGATCTTTATTGGTATTTAAATCTTATTTGGATTATATTGGTGATTTTTTTAGTAAATCCTATTTTTATGTGATACGTACGTATTTAGAATCCGAATTTTCATGAAAGTTTTTGAAAATTTAATCGTAGCTTAAATTTGAATTTTCATTATTTTGTTTGTTTTGGTCATTATCTTTCTTCATTTGATTATTCTATGGAGGGCGAGTACTTATTTTTAGATTTCAATAAATTATCATAGTAATTAGCATGCTTTTCATTCCATTAAAATTATTACTATATTTTAATTTTCCTTATCATTGTGGTCGTACTTCATTTCTTGGAGCGTTCTACAAGGTTAATATTTGACCCTTCATGTCCATGTTTGGAACTATCAGTATTAGGAGAGGCTCTAGGAGTTCACCGAGTGGTTACGGGGCTTCTTTTGTCAATATCGCTCTCTCCCGAGATCCTTTTCCCGTCGGCCGTCTTCATGGCCAAATTTGAAAGGAGGAGCCGGCGCGCGCTTGAATATGGCTAATACAGTAAGGGAGGCTGCGGAGCGCGGTCGATTATGGCCAAATCTGATAGCGAGCGACACTTTATGGCCAATATAGATGAAGACTCCGAGCCGCGGCCAGTTTTCGAAGGATTCTCAAAAACATGGCCAAACGTAAAAAATGACCGTCCTAAATGGGGGTAGCCAACGGTGAAAAGGATCGTGCGAGGGTGTTAGGTTTTGCGACTTCGATGACGGTAGATAGATAGATAGATTTAT
>SZWC01018754.1:20725-33218 GCA_023375785.1 Penium margaritaceum | reverse complement strand
TCGTCGTCGTCGTCCTCGTCGTTGTCTTCGTCGTCGTCATCGTCGTCGTCGTCCTCGTCGTTGTCTTCGTCGTCGTCGTCGTCGTCGTCGTCATTGACGTTGTCGTTCTCGTTGTCGTCGTCGTTGCCGCCGCTGCCGCCACTTCCGCCGTCACCGCCGCCGCTGCCGCCGCCGCCGCTGCCGCCACTGCCGCCGCCGCCGCCGCCGCCGCTGCCGCCGCCACCGTCGTCGTCGTCGTCGTCGTCGTTGTCGTCGTCGCCGTCGTCGTCGTCGTCGTCGTCGTCGTCGTCGTCGTCGTCGTCGTCGTCGTCGTCGTCGTCGTCTGCTGCTGCTGCTGCTGCTTTTCTGCTTTGGTAGGCCTGGTGACCCTTTGCTTGCCTCTATGGACTCTATTTCTTGTTGTGGTCATGGAATAGTGTTACCATTCAATGCGTTACAGTCAGTTTGGTCACCCAATCCCATTCACCGTCCTTGTTTCTGTGATGCAGGCTCGAGCGCTATCGGAACGTGACGGCCGTGGGTTACTCAGGTGTTGTGTTTGGTCTCATGGCGCTGCTGTCATCACGGCAGCCGTCGTCGTCGCTGACCGTCTTCGGTGTGATTTCGCTGCCAGCGTCGTTTGCGCCGTTTGAGTCGCTGGTGCTGACGTCGCTGATAGTGCCGCAGGCGAGCTTCGTCGGCCACCTGGCGGGCATCCTCGTCGGCTATGTCGTTGCGGCCGGCGCGTTCGAGGTGAGGAGACTGAAACTTGAGTGTGAACCATGATGGGGATGCAGACGCAGATGTAGATGCAGCTGGTCATGGGCCACAAATGTGTGCCACGAGTTTGGGCCACAAATGTGTGCCACGATTTTGGGCCACAAATGTGTGCCGCGATTTTGGGCCACAAATGTGTGCCGCGATTTTGGGCCACAAATGTGTGCCACGATTTTGGGCCACAAATGTGTGCCGCGATTTTGTGCCACAAATGTGTGCCGCAATTTTGGGCCACAAATGTTTGCTGCGATTTTGGGCCACATATGTGCCACGATTTTGGGCCACAAATGTGTGCCACAAGTTTGGGCCACAAATGAGTGCCGCGATTTTGGGCCACAAATGTTTGCTGCGATTTTGGGCCACATATGTGCCACGATTTTGGGCCACAAATGTGTGCCACAAGTTTGGGCCACAAATGAGTGCCGCGATTTTGGGCCACAAATGTGTGCCGCGATTTTGGGCCACATATGTGCCACGATTTTGGGCCACAAATGTGTGCCACAAGTTTGGGCCACAAATGAGTGCCACGATTTTGGGCCACATGTGTGCCACGATTTTGGGCCACATGTGTGCCACGATTTTGGGCCAAATGTGTGCCACGATTTTGGGCCACAAATGTGTGCCACAAGTTTGGGCAACGAATGTGAGTTACGCTATTGCCGCCAGTCCATTTCTGTTGAGGATTTTTACATCCTCCACAGAGGCGGGATTCTGAAAAGCTTGCAGAAGCTCTCGTCTTCGCTCCCCATCTGTGCCGCATGAGAAAGTCCAAGGTGAGGGAAGGAGGGACGCTTGCCTGGGTACAGTGAACGCATGCTTGCATGCTGCACGTTCACGCTCACGCATGGACTCGCTCACGTTCGCTGTCATGCCCATGCACACGACCTCGCACACGTCCACGCTGACGTTGACACCCACGCCCACGTCCATGCCCACGCCCACGCCCACGCCCACACCCACGCCCAGGCCCACGCGCGCGCATACGCCCATACTTGCGCCCACGCCCACGCCCACGCCCACGCCCACGCCCACGCCCACGCCCACGCCCACGCCCACGCCCACGCCCACGCCCACGCCCACGCCCACGCCCATGCTCATGCCCACGGGCACGCGCACGCGCACGATCGCGCACACGCTCTCACTTGGTCTCATGCATGCCACACGTCTGTTCACTTGGCATGCAGTCTTTCCATTACCTGCATGCTACCTCCTATGGTCATGTCTCTTCACAATGTCCCTTGGCCTGAAAAGTATTTCTTAGACATTTTGCAGAACGTCTGAGGAATACCTGTCCCACATCCTACCGTTGTGTACCCTTCCAATGTCCCTCGGCCGGAGTACTGTTCATTCGGCTACGTCGAAGAATTTTCTTGTCATCATGTTTCTTTGTTCCCTC
The DNA here is from genome assembly GCA_023375785.1 of Penium margaritaceum. NCBI lineage: Eukaryota > Viridiplantae > Streptophyta > Zygnematophyceae > Desmidiales > Peniaceae > Penium > Penium margaritaceum. Next base: position 31,066 of record SZWC01018754.1, on the reverse strand, counting down.
GGCCGACGTCTCATCCTTTTCTCGCTTCAGCCTCTGCCGGAGCAGCTTTGCATGTATGGTTCCATCGTGCTGTCTTGTTCCAACAACTCTCTTTCAACGTGACCGTTTGTTGCACTTGCAGGGGATCACACCGTACTGGACGTTCGTCCTCTTCTTCTGGTTGACCGTAGGGTTCCTGTACAGCCTGAAGCAAACAGGCCCCTTGAACTTGTCCTTCCTAGTCATAGAGCCAGTGGCCAGCGGTGCAGCACCTTCCGACCTAGACTTGAGACCCATAAATGCTCGAGCTTTGGACCAAGGTGGTGGTAGAAGAAGAGATGGCGCTGTTGGTGGCTCAGACCGGACGGATGATGATACCCCTCTCCTGCTTGTTCCTCGTGAAGATGAGCTTGTTTGAAGCATTCACCAATGTATTCTACCACCATTGGGGCTTGAATGAGGACGTGTTTGTAGACATGTACACATCGCAGACATTGAATGGTGGTTCAAGACAAAGGCACAAGTGCAGCTAAACCACACTTAGCATAGAGATCATTGTGCCACAGAACTACTAGAAGAGAAGAGAACTGTACAGTCTGTTGCGAGGAAGGCTGTTGCCTTTTCCATCCCCTTGGCCTCGATGCCAAGGGAACCCAACAGTTTTTCTAGCTGGCGCCTCTGCGGGAGAGATTGGTGTTTGGTTTACGAGGTGATGGATGACGCATGGTCAGGTTGAGAGGGTGAAGTTGTTTGGAACACAATGAAAAGCGATTGAGAAGATACGGAGATGTGGCTACAGATATCCCCTTCATGTAGCAAAGGCAGCAGTGCCCATGGATAGGCAGAGTCATGGGGATGTGAAAATCAATAGCATGCACGAAACCAACAGCTGTCCATGTCCCAGTGACTGTAAAAAAAGATGAACTGAAACAAAAAGCGCATGCAGAAGAGGGCGTCCAATGATGTAAAACTTTGGTTAGCCGAATGGAACGGTCATCGATAAAAGATGCCGAGCAAGCCTCAGAGTAGGTCACTGAGAGAACTGCGATAAGCACACTAAAGGCAGGTTGAAGTTGTTGCCAAAGAATATTTTGACTAGGAGAGAGTGCCTGCAAGTGAGTGGCATAGAGTCAGAGTTCACCTAGACTGCCACAAAAACAGTCCTCCACCACCTGCAGAGGCCTGATGCCGTAGGTAAGCGATGGTGAGAAGCACATAATGAAAACGAGCCACAAAACACAAGATGAGAGAGCAATCACAAGCTTAAACAAGAACGAAGAAGGAAATGTTGGTTTGTGTGGCTTCTACCCTGTTGGTGTGTGTGGCTTCTACCTGTCATGAGCGATGGCAAGGAGAGCAGCAATACAAGAGGGCACGACGACATGATCCCCGATGCGGACCCCGGAGGCACTGGCGCGTCGGCAGGTGGTAGACCATCCACTCGGAGCTGACCGACGACTGCCACACCGTCCTGGATGTCTCGGACCTTTTGCTGTTTTTCTGCAGCTTATCCTTGATGCGGACGCAGCTGGCGCCGGAGCACCGACGAGTGGTGGCTCCACCCACCAGCACCTGCCAAAGAGCTGCCACAACGTCTTGGGTGCTTGCCGGGGTACTTTGCGGTTTTTCTACAGACGCTAGAGTTTTCTCGGTGGACTGGGTCTTGAGCCCAATTTGTATGTTTTGCATTGTCTGTCCACCGATCGGTGCCGGACTCATGCGTGTGACCAGTCGTAGCATCTGGCTCAAGATTCTGCATCTCTAGGTTCAGACGGCGTAGCGTTCTGATTTGTCTACGCAGAGTTGCGATCAAAACAATATTTTTGGGCCGGTTTTAGGATAGACCTTGCACCGCCACGTGCGACACGTGTCGTACGCCGCGGGAGGTGTTCATGTTGTGGACCTGTCATTCATTGACTCTCTCTGCAACTACATTCAATTATGTGCTTCCTAACACTGTGTAAGTGTCCCTACCTAGACCCTTGCAGTTTTGTGTATGACTTATGACTGTCGTCACCCACTGATTGAGTGCTGACACTTAGTGAAGTGGCAAGTGGTTAGGAAGGTTCTAGGAAGTTTCTCATGGTATCAGAGCCAACGAGCCATAGCTCGTGCTGTGCAGCTGAGACGTAGCAGCACCAGTAGTAGTGAGTGGCAGTAGCGGCAGCCACCCATAGCAGCAGCAGCAGATCCTGGAGGGACCCACCACGACTACGTTGCAGCGGAGCGGTGGAGGTAGCGGAGACAATGGCGGCAGTTGCAAGCAACAACGGCCATAGCACCAATAAGCGGTGGGAAGCACCTGCAGCGATAGCGGCTACGGGCAGCACCCACTACAACAGCAGCATCGGGTGGTAGCACTAGTCGTGTCTGGCTACCGGTGTGCAAAAAAAAAGGAGAAAAAAAAGGAGAAGCAGATTGTAGGAGAAAAAACAGCTTGCGGTAGCGGTTGCGAGCACTGGCAGCACGCAACAGTTGCAACAGTTTGCGCGATACCAACAGCTGGGAGCAGCCGCAGCAGCAGCCGCAGCGAGGATGGCTGACAGCAGAAGCGGCAGCTGACAGCCGCAGCGGCAGCTGACAGCCGCAATAGCAGCCTTAGCAGTAGCGGCAGTAGCACACACCTTTTGCAGTAGCGGCGGCGAACAGCAGCCGTAGTAGCAACAGCGGCGGCAATTTGCTATAGCGGCAGCTGTAGTAGGCGTCAGTAGCAAACATCAGTAGCAGTAGGGAGCGGTAGTAGCAGCAGGCGGCTGCGAACAGCAACAGCATGCGGCATTGAGCAGTAGCAGCACTAGCAATGGCAGCGAGTAGCAGGCAGAGCGGGAGTAGCTGCAACAACAGCGGCGGCAGCGAGTAGGTGCAGCATGCCGCCGTAGCTGCACACGCGCGCAGTAGCAGCAGTAGCAGTGCGCGCAGCAGAGGCAGTTGCAGCGGCTGCAGCTACTCTTGGTGCTCGCTTGCGGTGCAAAGCGAGCTCGCCCACGGGATGAGCTTGCCGAGCAAGTTCGCTCGAAGTGAGGGTCAAGCCAGACCGGAAAAAAAGGGGGTGGGGGGACAGGAGTTTCCTCGAGTAGGGAAAATGAGAAACACCCCAAGGAGGTGTATCCCACAAGCACCGAGCGTTCGGTGAACCAAAAAAAAAAGGGGAGGAAGGGGGGCCGTACTACTTCCTTTGATTTTGGGAAGGGAGTCTTCGTTTTTGATTTTCTTAAATACTTTAACATTTAGAGTGGTTTGAGGCCACCACCATCGGCTGATGACGGGAACCGCTGTAGCAGCAGTTGCCGCAAGAGTCGCAACAGCAGTAGCAACAACCAAGGTGGCTTGAGGCCACAGCCGTCTGTTGACGACGGAACCCGGTGCAGCATCAGCGGCATTCTTCCTCTCCTTCGTGCACACCGCATCCTCCAATGCCACACTCGGCCGCTCCGCCAACCTCCTCCCCAGAATCGGTCGTTGCGGGTCGGTGATGACCACGTCTATCACAAGTGTGTGACCTGTGGCTGGGTCAAAACATGTGATATCCGGACGACCCTCTGGTAGCAGGCCTACGTGCTCGACAATCAGCTCGTCCATCCTGCTCTCACGTACCACTGCTGCCAACTCTCTCATCATTGCATCGTGGACCGCCTTCGTGCCCCCTCCCTGGACACATCGAAGGGCGTGCTGCGGTATGCATGGGTGTATAGGGCTTTGTTCTACACACGTGTAAGTTGGCGTATGGAGCAAGTGTGCAATGGAGAGCCCGAGGCGAAACCTGCACACCACTCTCAAGTCCTCTAGTGCCATGTACAACCGGTCGGTGACGGACCTGGGATGTGCCAATACCAATCCCCGCTGTGCTCCCCCTGCACCGCCGCGAGTCGCTCCAACTGTGGGAGTGCCTCCTCTTCTCCCAACTCTGCTGCGATCACCGATTGGAGCTCCCCAAGCTGCCACTCATAGACGGCGCTAGACATGTCCTGGAAGAGGTGCTTGGGAATCCCTTGCTCACACTCCACCAGCTGTGGGACCTTTGCTTTTAGTGCATCTGGGAATCCTTGCAGCACCTTGTCTCATAGCTCTGCAAACGTCCCCCTCGTCAATGGTCTCTGTTCTCCTCCCTCGCCCTCTCTGTCATCATCGGGACCTCGTGGACGGAGGAGACATTTCACCGCGTGCCAAGACTGTAGGCGGCTACATAGAAGTGAGAGGGGTGCGAGGTCCCCCACACCCGTTAAGCTGTGCCCGCCCAGCTGGATTGGGAGCCGTGCCTGCTGCTCAGGGTGGGCCACCGCCCGCCGCTCTCTGATCCCCTGCACCTCGTCCAATCCCACCAGCCGACGGATGCAATCCCCCACCTTCTCGTGAAACCACTGCAACCGGCTGGTCGAGCAGAATTATGGGGGCGTCAGCCGCGTGAGATGCTGAAGCCTATGAGTGGTGTAATCCCTCAAGATGTTGAACGCGGCCTGGGCGTCTGGCATGTTGACGAGCGTCTCCAACATCGCCTCCACCTCGTGTACTGCGAAGTCAAGGCGCGCTCGACAGAACCCCTCTGTCCCGATCGGACTCCCCAGAATCACCATCTTCTCCGTCGCTTGTGGGATCCCCACAATACTCCCCGGCGCCTGGCCCACCCCTGCCGGTAAGTACAGCTGGCATTTGTGAGGCTGGACCTCCATCCCCACCGCAGCCAATCCTCCCTACAGCGCAGTGAACGCCACCTCCAGCTCTTGCACTGGGCCTAGCAAGTATGTGTCATCCAAGTACGCCAGCACTTGGCTCGTCCCTCCCATCGCTGCCTGTGCTGCCTCCAGTGCGTCTTGCTGCGCCAAAGCATAGAGGAAGGGGATGATAGGATCTCTCTGTCGCACACCCCTGTCTGACTGGAGCACGCATGGCTGGGACCCTCCCTCATAGTATAGCTCTTAGGGTTGATCGTAAAAGAGGGCCACTGCTGGGAGGAGTCGCTTGAATCCCCTCGCCTGTACCACCTGGAAGATGGCTGTTTACTCAACTGAGTTTTATGCGTTATTCACGTCGATACTCAGCAACCCCAACTCCGCTTGCTGGTACAACTGCTTCATGATGGTGCGGACCACCATGTTCCCCCCTGCCGACACTCCCACCGCTTGGTGCAACGGTGCTAGTGCTCTCTCCATCTCGCTCCTCCCTGTACTGACCATCCATCTCCATAACAGGCGTGGAATCGCCTCTCCCACATCGATCGGACGTACCCCACCATTGGGCTCCATTAGCGCGATGAGCCTGCTTGCTGCAAGAAAGCCCCAAGCTGTGGGGTGGAGCCGTCCTCAACATAAAGAGGCGAGTAGCTGTGCCAACAACCTCGTGAGCCGCTCGTCTCCCACCACGACTCACCAAAGATGGTCCAAAGTAAGGCCTGATGGCCCTGCCGCCGTGCCTCTGCTGCTGTCAAGTAGAGCTTTCCGCACTCCATCTCCATCAGGGAACCCAGTATAGGCCCGCCTCGCTGCCTCTGTGACCCATGCTGGTGTCGGCCACTCCTTTGCTGGGTGCTTCGCCTGTAGCTGCGCCAATACCTCTGTTCCAGGCAGTGCCAAGGAGGTACTGTCCAAGGCATTGCATGTCTTTGACGTGTTCCCTCGGTGGAATTCGGTCATCGTCCTCTGTAGTAGCTGTTTCCTCCCCTCCTCCTCTCTGTGACGCAGGCGTCGTGGTGGTGGTGCGCCACCTGCCGGCGGAGCATGCACGACGGCCTCTCCCCATAACTCCTCCCACTGTCCTTGGAGGAACCGGGTTGCTAGTGATCCCACCCACTCAGTATCTGAGCACCCCCGATGCTGTGGGTGCGTCCTGAGGATGAGGCTTGGCATCGCCTGGAGTAGGAGGGGTCCTGTAGTATCCATGGGGTGGGATGTGCACCTCACCAAGGGGACTGCCACCGCTGCCCGAACTGAGTTCGACGTGCCTGCTGGGACTCACGAGTAGATGAAAGGTGGGAGTACCTCTGCCCCATACAGTCGGCCCCACTCCATTCCTTCTACCCACCGCCACAACCGCTCCCAACATTGGCTACCGCTCTGCTCGCCACCCGTGTCAGCCCCCGGCAATTGCTGCTACTCTCCTGTGCCTGTGGTGCCCTGGTGGCTTCAACTGACGGTCTCAGTCCTCCCCTCCCCATGGTTGTGCCCTCTCGAGCTCCTCCTACAGGCCTTCCTGGTGCACCTGTCGCGACTCCTCTTACCCGAGGCTTCTCTCTGGTGGTCTCTCTCGCCAACTGTCCGGCCACTGCTGCACCTCCAAACCCTATTCCCGGTCCGACGACCTCTCGCTGTCATCGCTGTCCCATGTCGCTCTCTGCCATCACACCCTCCCACGACTCTTGTTCTCGCCTGTGGCCCTCTGGTTCCACTGCTCCCCTCTGTCCCCTCCTTTCTGGTAGTGTCAGAGGGAATAACTCTTGGAGAAACCGTCCAACCTCTGTGTTTGCATCATCTCCCGCACTCCCCTAAACCCAGGGTCTATGGTCATGGTCACGCCCCTCCCGTGGTGTCCTCGGGGACTCCCTGTCTCCCAGTGGATGTCCTCCTCCACCTGCTCCGCGACCTGGCTGCTCCTCTCGCAGCTAGTCTCCCGGGGAGGATGACTCCCCCTCCTGTCTGTGCTCCCTCTCGCGGTGGGCTCATTCACGCTGGGCGTGTTGTCCTCGCACTCGTTGTACTCGACGCGCCTCACACTGTGCCGCCCGTCTCTCATGAATCCTCCGTTGCTCGGCCTGCCAACCCTCCACCCCAAGGATCTGCTCCTTGTCTGCCAAGCTTGCTCCTAGTGCTTGTCCCCTTGCCATCCACTCCTGACGCTCATTGGCGTTCTCATCCCGCTCCCCCCACCTGGTGTCCCCCTCCATACGATGAGTTCCCTTGCGCAGTTCTATTGACCCCTCCTGGATCCGTCGCTGGATGCCCTAGAGCGTCGACATCGAGCAGTAGTCCCGATGGCGGTAGTCCCAATGTCCACTCATCGATCACTTGCTCTATCCCGTGAACCCGCATCCCTTCCAAGGGCACTTCCATGGCGGGCCCCATCGTGAAAGCATTCCTCCACTCTCTGTCCCCTGTGTTCGCGCAATGTCGTCCCCACTCCTGCCTGTAGCGCTCGTTGCCTTGCTTTCCTCTTTCTCTCTTCCGTGTCTGGTTGCGGATCCACCCCTCGGATGTTTCCCGCAGCTGCTCCGCTGGTTCTCTCGTCAGGTGAGGGCTGTGATCCCTCCTCTCGCTCCGGATCCTCTCCCCCTCCCTCCGCTGCAGCGCCCATCCCTGATGTGCCCGGTGGCACTCTGTCTAACTCGTGATTACCTACCTCATTCCGCCTCCCATCGACATTCGCTCCCTCCCCTGGACCTAGAGCTTCCTTGCCTTCCTCGGCCCTTCTACGTCCACGCCGTCTCCTCGCCCCCATCTTTATGCACACTTTTCGCGTCCCTGCCGGCCTTACCATCAGCATGCTCGGCCCTCCGGCCCCCTCTATTGTCCATGGTACTATGGCCAATGTTGGCACTATGTCCCCCCTTGGTGGGCGGACCCTCGTACCCTCTTCTCCTTGCCTCTCCTCTCGAGTCCCTTCCTCTTCCTCTCCTTTCTCCTCCTCCTCCTCTTCACCCACTGTCTCTCCATCCTCTCCCCTCCGTCTCCTCCTGTCATCCCCCTCCTCCTCGTCACCTCCTGCTCCTGATCCGCTTGCTCCGGCTGCATTCCCTCCGCTCCCTCCGCTCCCCCGACTCCCTTGGATGTTATGGTCCCTAGCACGAGAGACCTTCCCGCTTGTCTCCCCCCTACATCCTCCTCCTCTCCTCCTTTCCCCTCGGTTGATTGCGGTGCATCTCCCCCGTATCTTGTCTCCATGGACCCTGTCGTCATTTACTTGCGTGTCTGTCCAGTCCTTATCACCAACTCCTTCCCGTCTGCTCCCTTGGACATCTCCATGTCCTCTCATTGTGCTAGGTCCCGTTCCTCTACTTCCGCTACTCTATTCTTCAAACCCTGACTCATGTGGTTAGTTCTCTGGGACAGTGCCCACTGCACAATCAGGGCCCCCGCGAGTTCCCCAAGTCCTTTCTACTGCTGGTCGAACACACCCAGTGCCGCATCGTGCAAAGTCTCACATCCCCTTACGACCTCCCGTCGCGCTTGCTCGTCCTCCAGCCGGTCATGCTCCCTCCCCCTTGCTTGGGCTGTGACTACCGCCTGCACCTTACGCGTAGCTTAGTACAACTCTTGCACGCGCGATTCTGACACCGCCTGCGCCACCTGACCCGTTGCAGTTCCTGTTGGAGGGCATCCGTCTGACCCTGGAGGCTGGTGAAGTGGCAGCCCATGACCTCGTCGTAGCAGAGGAACAACCCTCGGATCCTGTCTGTGGTGTCCTCTTGCATCACCCCGCATGCCAAGACCACCTCCTCCCATAGTTTATGCACCATCTGTACCCACCCTCGTTGGTCGCTGTGATCTTTCAATTGCAGTGGGTTTTTCGGGCTCCTTCCTTCTACTCCGCTTCGGCTTGTGTCTGCTCCCGTTGTATTCCTCGCGTCCTTGTTTTTCTCCTCCGAGCCCCTCCCTAAGGGCTCAACCTCCACCCTCTCCACCGCAACCTTTGTATGTACCTGTCCGCTCGCCTTCTCGCCGTTCCCCTTTCCCTTTCTGCTCTTGACAGGCTGTCGCCCCTCCCGAGTCCCGTCCTCTATACCGTGGTCCTGCCGCTTCTTAGTCTCAGCCGGTGTCTCGCTGGCCTATATCCCTCCTGTCTCTCCCATTTTCACTTTCCTACTTGCTGTATCCTCCTCCCCTCTGTCCTTCTCGCCTTGTCTCCTAAGTATGACCTTTTCTGGGTCCGCCTCCATACTCTTCGTGGGATTTACCATCCCCCTCTCCCCTTTCTTGCTACAACTCTTGCTTCGTCTCTGTAAGGTCTGGTGCCGCCTACTGTCGCGCCTCGTTGACCGCCCGTCATCGTGCCCTCTCCTGGTGTATTGCTCGGATCTCTGCCTGCTTCTTTTGCCAGGTCTGTGGCCCTGTCACTGTTGTCTTTCATCTGCTGCGAGCTGGCCGTAGTGGTGGTTTCGGTTTTTCCACCCCCTTGAACTTGACCGCCAGGGCTTCCGCCGGCAGGGTTGTGGGTGGTTGGAGGGGGAGGGGGGGTTTGTTGGAGGTGATGGCGATGAGTGCAGGAGCCTGGGGGTTCCCTGGAATGGGATGACGTGCTCTATTTCTTTCCCCCTGATTTAATGTGTAGAATTCGGTGCCATTGGAGCTGTTTTTGCTGAGGGGAGGAGTTTGGTTGTTGTCGGGTAGCCCGGGTATTGCTCAAATACCCCCTTTGGATATTTTGGGAGCACCCTCTCCGGATGGGTACTTCATGAAAATGTTGGGCCCCCTGTGATTGGGGGGTCCTCTCGCGGGGGAAGAGAGAGGGGGTCCCCGTCCCCCTGTTGGCTGGCCGATGGTGGCGATCAACGGCTCCAAGGGGCCGTCTCCTGGGCCCTCGATCCGCCGGATGGCCCCCCCATGGCCCCTCCCCCCTTCCTCCGTCTTCCGCCGTCGGGTTGCCGGCGGTTGGGTCTCGCACCCGCCGTCCGCCTTCCGCTTGCCCCTCCTGCTGCCCACATCCCACCCCTCTCCCTTTGATCGAGGGATTGGGGTGAAGAGCAGAGGGAGAGGGGGTGGCTGCGGCCCCCTCCCTACTACTGCCTGCTCCATGGAGTCCCCCGGCCGGCACTCGTGGGACGGCAGCCCGTCATGGGAGCCCCCCAACCCCCACCTGAGGGGCTCACCGCCCCCCCTTTTCCCCTCTCGCTCCCAACTCCCACCACGTGGCAGGGCAGGAGTGGGCCCGTTGGAAAGCTCCCACTAAGGGCTATCCATCGGGACCGCTCTCGCCTGGAATGCTGTACCATGGAGACAGAGCGGGCCTGCCATGGCCCGGCGGAAATGCTGACATCAGCAGTCAGCCGGGCTTTTCTGCTGCTCGCTCCCTCTGTGTGCCACGTGGCGGAGCGGGAGTGGTCCCGGTGTGGAGCCCTCTCCAAGGGCTACCCGCCGGTACCCTCCGCGCTTTGAACGATGGCCTGTGCTGTCCGGGCGGGGTGGGTGACCTGGACGGCCTGGTGAGGTGGCGTGTGCAGCCGCTGAGACACGCCACGTGGCAAAACCTGGTTTGCCAGGACCGCGGAGGCCTGCTGATGTGGCAGGCCTACTCTGACGTGGCCCCGAAACCTGGGCTGTCCGGGACCACCCCCTTTGGAAGCTCGTTTTAGAGCCCCTTGCGACGCCGCCACCCGCGACTCTGTTGTCTGATAGATAGATAGATAGATAGATAGATAGATAGATAGATAGATAGATA
>SZWC01018754.1:0-10639 GCA_023375785.1 Penium margaritaceum | reverse complement strand
GTTGAAAAGGCCTCGCAGTCCAGTCAGCAATCCCACCAGCACACAAGGCGGGTGCAAAAAAAACAAGGATTGGACTGGACGAGAGGCTCAGTCTCATAAGCGTAATAGCTTCAATATGCAGAGAGAGAGAGAGAGAGAGAGAGAGAGAGAGAGAGAGAAACTGAAAAACACACATCATAAGTTCCTGCCAAAGCGCATGCAGCTTGACGCATGCGACCGGGTCAGTTTGTCTCACAACCGGCCCAAATCCATTGTTTTGGCCGGAACTCTACGCATAGGCATCCAAACGATATACTGTCTGAACCGGGAGATGGAGAATCTCTAGCCAGACATAAGGTTAGGGATCATGGCATTGAGAGGTGGAAATAAATAAAATGCAAACAGAAAACATGACGAGTCCACCGAGAAAATCCTAGAGTCAGGAGAAAACATTGCAAAAGGACTTGACAAGGATCCGGCATGCCATGACAGTTGTCTGGTTGCACATGCATGGACAATCACCAGACGGTGCTCCGGCTCCAGCTGGGCCCACGTCAAGTGTCTGCACGAGCATGGACATGGCCGAGTGGTCACAGTGAGCTATACAAGGAAGATGGGGAAAGCTCACATCACAACACTCCCCCATGAGCCGATGGTAGGAATGTCCATGCACGTGCACAACTGACACAAGTACAGAACGAGGTGTTCAACAATCAGTACGCACACACGTGCACTCTCAACCACCATTAGGCAAGGGGCACAAACCAACATAACAAATGGCCACCATAAACTTCCCATCCACCAATACCTTAGTCAAGAGGTCAGCCCGCTGCATGTCCATGCCGACCCAGAGGATGGCAATTACCTGTCGCTCCACCAAGTCACGATAGAAATGATGCTCAACAGCAATGTGTTTTGTGTGTGCAGAGTTCACAAGAATGGGAAGGGTACTCTGGTTGTCACACCGTAGAACAATGGCAGGCACGAACTGACCCAACTCACGAAACATATGCTGTAGCCACAAAAGCCCCAGTCCCTAGCTTGACATACTGAGCCTCTTACAAGCTCCGTGTGATGTGGCCCTATTTCCCACTGTGCCACACCACAATAGTGCCATCCAGCAAGCACACACAACAGGACTGACTCCGCCCATCACGGTTCCAGGCCCAGTCACTATTCGTATAGTTGTCATTTACCACTGAGCTGTCAGCGAAAGCAGAGTCAGAGGTTTGGTGTGGAGACCATGTAATGCACCACTTGCATAGCAGCATACAAGGCCAATGATCAAGGGCATTGGGAAGACTATGCAAGCATGTTGATGGAAAAAGTGATGTCTAGGCGGTGGTTGTGGCCAGGCACACGCGTGAGCCAATGAGGTATAGGTACAGAGTCATGTCCACCGGCTCCCCTAACTGGACCTGGTCCGCCACCTTTACGGCATCTTGCCCATTAGGGGTGATAAGTCTAGACACAGTGGTCACTGCACCAAGGAGGTCCGTGAACCATTCTCCCATTTTTGCAAAGTATGCATGGTGAAGCTAGAACATCTATCTCTGGTGGTCACACGCGATCTCCATCCTGAGAAATACAGCAACAGGACCGAGGTCCATCATGAAGGCGGTCTAAAGCATCGCCTTGGCCTCCTTCATGGCCTCACTCAAGGAAGGCTCGATATGAAGGTCATTGACATGGACCCTAATGGTAGTGAAGTGCTAAGCTGTCTGTGGAATAAACAGGGACCGATCGGTATCGCTCCACACGTAGCAAGTGTGTATGAGAGTGGCCCTGATCTCCTGGTTCCAATATCGAGAGGACTGTTCTAGGTTGTGCAAGGCCTTACGCAAGCACCATGCCTTGTCACCAACCTTGAAGCCAAGTGGATGGACCATGCAGATCTCCTCCTTGAGTGAATAATAGATGAATGCGGTTTTCACGTCCATGTGATGAAGTTCGCAATCATGCGGAGCAACGTAGCACAAGCTATGGTGATGCGGCCAACAGGAGCGAAGGTGTCTGTAAAGTGCACAACCTCAACTTGGGAAAATTCCTTCGCCATCAAGTGGGCCTTGAAGTGTTCTAGTAAGCCATTTAGCTTCACCTTATTACGAAAGACCCACTTGGCCTTGAATACCTCTTGTCCTGGGGGGAGATCAACAACTCTTAGACACCGTGCTCTCGGATGTCTTTGAGCCCATCCTCACACGGCGCATGCTACTCCGATGCATCGTCGGTGGAGAGATCCTTCTTCAGCGTGCCCGGATCAGGCGCCAGCAATGAGGAGCTCTGACTTGAAAGAGCGTATCTGTTGGAGGGTGGCTGAACCGTGACAAGTATTTTTGATGCATCACAGGCCAATGCAAACTTGCGAGGTATGAGCTCATGGCCAATGGAGCATGCTCGATGCACCTAAGTGTGGTCTACTTAGACACTAAAGCCAATGGTCGTTGTGCCAGGCTCACCACTCTGGATGCTTGGAGTGGGACAACTGGGTGCGCCGGCGGTCCCACGCTGCGCTCTCATGACTTGTCGACACAAATGACCATTGGGCTTGTGTGAAAAGGTTGAGACGGCGATCCCTGCCGGGGTCACTGTCATAGTACAATGAATCACTGGAGCAGGATCGGGTGTAGTGGACGGCGTAGGATAGGGTACACTGGTCAACACAGGGTCAGGTGCACTGCGTGCCTCAAGGTCAGGTGCATTTGAGACCACGGAAGCAAGGTCGGATGCACTAGACAGCACAGGGTGAGGTGTACTTGGGACCACAAGAGGAGGGTCGGATGCACTAGATGGCCGAAAGTCAGATGCACTATACACTGGAAGGTTGGGTGTAATTGGTGGCAGAAAGAAAGGTGTACAGGCAGTCCAGGGTCAGGTGCAACAGAAGGCGCATGGGGGCTGCAGAGGCGGGCTAGGTCATGGGACCGACACCTAGAATGGCCAGTTCGTCCTTAGCCAGTGACCGGGCTACCCTACTGCCTGATGATTTCGTTATTAAATAATTATTCAGGGACGACGAATTCATTTATTCGGCTCTGACCAGGAAATTATGTGCCTTAAAACGAATACAAAATATTAATCCAAATATCCTTGTTCGGCCCTGACCTATCGAGCGAAAATTAATGTGCGATCGCGTGACCTCGGACGGTCACGCGATCGCGCGTTTTCCTGTGTCGGACGACCACCGACATCGGAAAACGTGAACGAAGGAGCTGAAACCGACGGCTCGAAGGCAAAAAAAAAAACGAAATCACGACAACAGCATGGAGTGATTTCGTCCAATTCAAAAACAGAAAAATAATTGTTCCAAAAAACGAACCAAAACTACACCCTGAAAATTATTTTTGGAGACGAAATCATCAGGCAGTAGGGTATGTTTGCCCATGTCTCACCTCGTCGTAGAGGTNCGACGAATTCATTTATTCGGCTCTGACCAGGAAATCATGTGCCCTAAAACGAATACAAAATATTAATCCAAATATCCTTGTTCGACCCTGACCTATCGAGCGAAAATTAAAGTGCGATCGCGTGACCTCGGACGGTCACGCGATCGCGCGTTTTCCGGTGTCGGACGACCACCAACACCGGAAAACGTGAACGACGGAGCTGAAACCGTCGGCTCGAAGGCAAAAAAAACGAAATCACGACAACAGCATGGAGTGATTTCGTCCAATTCAAAAACAGAAAAATAATTGTTCCAAAAAACGAACCAAAACTACACCCTGAAAATTATTTTTGGAGACGAAATCATCAGGCAGTAGGGTACATGTGTGGGAGCCTTGATGGATCCATCGGCAGCTCTAGGCCAAGAACTCTCTCCCATTAACAAGAACCCAAACAGATAGGGATGCGATCAGTGGCCATCTACAAGACGTTGGAAAGGTCACACTTCCTACAGATTGGCAACCTAAAGATTTCGAGATCCCATCACCACGCTACAATCGGGATGTTGGGTTCAACGCATGTGAGACCCTCGTCCAGGTGTACGCTGATGCGTTGTGCATCCGATCATATTACTTAAGCCAGTATGAGACAGCCAAACCTGGCCAGGCGTAGGTTGCGGTGAGAGCCATACACAAATTGCTCTACGTCATGCCCAAGGACATCATTGCCGACTCCGCCTGTTCTTGGAGGCCCTTGGTACGAGCATTGAAGTGGACCCCCCGTGCGGCTGAGGGTTGGTCCTGACCCTGCTGACCCAGGGTCGCATGGTCTCAAGTGTAGACAGACGAGACCCATGCGATGATGACGGCTTGTTTTCAGTAGTTCAGCTTCCCATTGGCAGGGTCCTTCAAATTTTGGCGGTAGCCTACTAACAGCGAGGCATGCAGATCTAGACTCTTCTTGGCACCATCAGCGGCTCCCAGCTTTGGACCCTGCATACGATCATGGTCGGGGCCCACATAGAGTTCGTCAACATGTTCACCTACCTCGGCCAGGCAGTTAAGGCTGAATAGTCGGACTCCTTCAAGCTGCGCCCTTGGTCCAAGCAATACTACATGTAGAGGGTTGCCGAATGTGAGGCTCCCTAGGCACATAAGGTGAGTCCACTAGTTGCTATGCCAAGCGCCTCACGTACGACCCCCCTCCTCCTTAGCGCCTGTTCCTTCTCACCCTTCTTGCTATTACCCTCCTCCCAAGGCATGACCGAAACTGTAAATGGGAAGAAGGGCGAACGGAGCTATGGTATGGGATACAAACAACAGTATTAGTGGTAGCATCTGCAGAAGTCCAATGGTGGTAGTGGATGTTTATTCTGGTGTTACAATTCTGGGACACACATTACCTTGTGGAGTGCGTAAAGCCCCTCAACTGGATACAGATCATGCGAGGCCTTCGGGACGTGCATACCCGGTAGAAGGCTGCCTCAAGCACTGTCCAAACCGGCCGCATGACCACAACGGAAGCTGACTTTCCACCCGCCTCCACTGATGTTGATGCCGCAAAACCACACGACCACATCATCACGGAGCTTTGTCACCTTCTGGCTCTCTACAACAAGGGAGGTGCAAGTGTGTTGATGAAGCCTTGTGGTTTTGAAATATGCTTGTCCTCTTGCGAGTGTGGTCCGTAATGAAGCGTGTGGGGGAGTGTCGACTGCATGTGATGACGTCGGCCCTGCTTGTACAGAGTGGTAAGAAGAGTCCCAAATTCGTGCTGTCGGTCGTGACTCTGTCGTCCCCATAGAGCGTGAAGTAGTTGGGGAGTGTTTTGTGGCCCGTTGCTTGATGTCGAAAACTGCTTGTGAGAAGAGTGGTATCTGGATCACTTGGTTGCAGTGCCACTCACCACATGACCTATCGTCGCGTTGACTTCATTGTCCTCGGTCATGTTGGTATGTTTTGTCTGTTCGCGTAGGATCTTGTCACTCCTTGCCAGTCTAGCAAGTTGGGTTAGTACGCTTTGATGGTCCATCTTGCGCTCTATACATTTCTTATGTACTCTACGTTCGTGCTTTGGAGTTCAATCTGTTGTATGTTCATGCCTACGCTCCGACGTCTCTCTTTAGAGTACTCCGTTGACTCTGTGACTGTTTCCACTTGTGATACGCATGCTCTTGTCCTTCATGCGTCTGTCATCGATGACTTAAATTGCGTCTCTCACCACCCTCCCTCTATGTCTCCTTCCCTTTCCTCTTTTGTGCGCATGTTATTGACTAGTGTGCTCTCCCCCAAGCACTAGCGCTTGTTACATGAGATTGGGCACGGTGTGCAAGCTCATTTGGTTGTAGCCCGTCCTTGGTCTTAACTTGGCTTCCTTTTAGAACTTGTCTAAGACCGATTGCCTCTTCAGTACCTAGGGTAAGATGCAGCGCTGCATTTACCCTGATCTGGAAGCCTCTTAACGTTGCTGCTGCTGAGAAGGCAAAGCTGTCCAGTCAGAGATCGCAACACAGAAGGCGTGTGTAGAAACAGCATGGGTTGGGGTGGGCGAGATGCTCTGAGTCTCATAAGCTAATAGCTTTAATATGCAGAGAGAGATGATAACTAACAAGAACATAGCATAAGTACTTGTCGTGGCACACGACGTGTGACGTACGGTACAGATTCAGTTTGTCTTACAACTTCTCCAAAACCAATGTTTTGGCTTGAACTCTGTGCACATGTGTCGAAACAACACATCGCAGAAAGCTAGAGATGTTGAATCTCTGGCTATGCACTACGCTAGGTCACATGCATTGGTCTAGCATTGAGCGGTGGACATACAAAGCAAAAACATTCAAACACGTCACAGGGCCAATCCACTGAGAAAATCCTAGAATCTGGAGAAAGTTTCAAGAGGTCCCAGCAAGGATCTGGCACGACGTGTTAGTTGTTTGGGAGATGTAGATGGGTGGACCACCACCCATCTACCGCTCTCCACGTCAAAGATGTGCACAAGAATGGACATCCTAAGTGGTCACAGTGAGGTGTACAAGGCAGACATGGATGTCTCACATCGCAACAGCAAGTTAGAGAGTTGAGAAGATGCGAGTATGAAAATATAGGCATCCCTTACACAAAGGACAAGGCATGGGGACTTTTTGCACATGGGGGATTTCGTGAAATGGCTGGATTTCTAATGCAAGTAACGCCTCTTTGGCGGCGTACTTGGCCATTAGGAAGAAGAATTCCAAGTGCGATGCACTTGGGCGTGCCATCCCTTCCACGTTCAAGAGATTCATAGTCAAAATTATGAGTTTTAATGAGGTAATAAATATGCCTTGAGACCAAAATCAAACACCGATTTTACAATATGAGTCCTAGATGAAGCATTGTCAACATTGCATCGCTGGAAGAAACAATATGGGCACTTGCTGATGATCAGTGAGTTTTCATTATGGTTTTTCCGAATTTTCCGGGCTGGAAATACCTGCCACTCTGCCTGTGAGTTTCAATGACATTGCTTTACTTTGATCTATGTTTCAAGGTTTTCAGATTTGGAAGGTCTGGTTCAAACCACTCCGCTTGTCTCGTTGCGGAAGGTAGTCTAAAGGCCTCGGTCAGTTACAACCAGAGGGAAACTAGTGGCATTGGTCGCACACATGCGTGCATCGGGGTTACGTAGTAATACACTGAGGCCCGGTTCAAACATGTTTCCTGCCTTGGAAGCGAATTTTGCTCAACCTTCCCATCCTGTCCAAGGAGAAGTCGTCGGTCGAGTCACGTGCTTGCTTGCGACGTCCGAAATCTGTTTCGGGAAAAACCCTGGTTGTTATGCGAAGTTTGTCCGAATCACACGTTTTCTCGGACTGGGAGTCGCTTCCGCAAGAAGAACAGCGCATAGAGAGAGCATGTCGTCTGGACGTGAAAGAAATGCAGAAAAAAATACGTGCAAAAAACGCAATGGGCTGTCGGTGGACAGAAACGCCGACCGGAGACAGAACTGCCCTCGCCGAAGTCTTTGTGCAGCGAATTTTCTGACGCCAGCGTAGATTCTTGGTTACCGAACCGATTGCATTGGGTTACTACGGCCGCGGCTGGGTGGGCGTGAAAAGCCTTTTCACCCCTCTACCTTGGTGGACATGCTTGAATCCATCGGCTCAAGAGTAGGGTTATGTCGATTGTTCTTTGCCGCGGACCGATTCGATCCTCCACCCCGCGCAAGTAGCTCAAATTATCTGTTTCACGCCATTTGTGAAGTCCACGTCCTTAAAACGCAGAACGTTACCCGAGGTAGGTCACCGGTCCGCGAGACAGCCCAGCCCGTGGATGAAGCAAACCTGGAAGTGGACTGGATTGGACTAGACTTTATGAAAAGCGGTCCGAGAATACGCGGGGTGCACAAGAGGCAAAACCCATGACGAGTCCGGAAGACTATTCGCACACCGGACTACTGCGAGGGGTGAAAAGCAAAAACCTCCTATTCACGCCGACCCAGCCGCGGCCTACGTAACCCCAAAAAGCACCCGCAGTGTTCAGGTTTGCATGCTGAGGGCGTCGGCTCACGTTTGGCCTGCCCCAGCACCAAGACTCTGACGGAAGCAACACGAACTTCCTGGGTTAATCATGACGTACTTATGCCCTTGGCATGCCAACGATGATCTCATGCTCGTCGTGCAAAGACGTCATGGTTGCTCTAAAGAGCTGTGCCCTTTCATTGAATTCCATGCCGTGCCGTGCCGTGCCATGCTGTGCCTTGCCATGCCATGCCGTGCCGTGCTGTGCCGTGCCATGCCGTGCCATGCCATGCCATGCCGTGCCGTGTCGTGCCGTGCCATGCCAAGCGGTGCCGAGCCATGCCATGCGTTGTTCTGAAATTGCGTGTGCTGGCGTGTGCTGGCTTGTGCTTGCGATAGCCGATCAGCCCTCAGCCCACCTCGTCAACCTTTCTGTCGAGCGGTAGTGTGGCGCGCGCCGATGTGGCAGGGGGGAAGAGAAGCCAACCTCAGCACGCTTCGGCAAGCTCTTGCGCAACAGAGAGGTCTGAGGAGACCTGAGCACTCCTCTGCGGCGTTACGCACCACCGAATCTCACACAGGTCAAACCTCTCTTAAGTCGCGACCTCGCATGTCACTCTTCCCACACCTAGGCCCATGGCCGTCCCCCCCACTCCCCCCCCTACCCCCCTCTTCACTTCGGTTGTTTCTCTTACCTTCCCTTGTCCTGCAAGGAGAAAGGGCAAATTCGCGGCATGGGCTCCCCTGTGCCCTTTCCTGATGACGATTCATCTGCTTCATCAGCTGCACCTTTGGACGCAGCAGCCGGGCCTCCCTCTCTGGGCCCTGACTTTGACGCAGCTACTTTCCTTGCGGCAGCAAGCGAGCTCGGCGCTAGCCCCCAATCCGACGCTGCTCTCTCCCGCTTTCTCAGAAGCTTCCCCGTGCCCACCGTCGTCGCCGCGCTGACCTGGCCGCACGACGCCGCCGTGCGCCTGGCTGCGCTCGACGCCCTCGGCTGTATTGTGCGCTCAGAAGCTGCCGGGAACCTTCTGCACGGCTTCCTGCCGCTGCTCGGCCAGGGTTTGCGCTCGCCGTCTGCTGACGTTGCACAGCTCTGCTGCCTCACAGTACAGCGCATCGCTGATGCGGCGGTGGCCGCAGCTCAGCGCACCGAAGAATCACCACATGCCACGCGCCGTACAACGCCACCAGTAGGCGCTGCCATCGGAGCAGCACTGGAATCATCAGGAGCAGCGGCAGAAGCGGCAGCGGCAGCAGCAGCAGCGAGAGCAGACAGGAGTGCAAAGATGGACCTTGCCGGGGATCTTCTCGGGCGTGAGGATGTTCTCGTGGCCCTGATCGCCTGCCTGGCGAACAACGAGACGTCAGCAGCCACGTCAGCAGCAGATGCCACTGTGGCGCTGTGCCGTTTGGTGAAGGAAAATCCTCACAGCCTGTTCACGAGGCCCGTGTTCGATTCTTTTGTGAATCTCCTTTGCCATCCTTCGGCCCTCGTTCGACAGAGGGCGCTGGGCCTGTCCGCCAGGCTGGCGTCTGTGTCGGATGCCGCAGCAGCAGTCGTCGAGCAGTCGGGGGCGTTGGATGTTTTGCTGGCCATGCTGGCCGGTGGGGTGGAAGGTGGGGCGGTGGCGGCGGCAACAACACCAGCGACAGCGCAGAGGGCAGCTGCAGCAACAGCAGCAGCAGCGGCCGCAGGCTCGGCGGGTCCGCCCGATGCTCTGGCGGCACTGACAGCCTGGGAGCTGCTTGCGGAGTTTGTCATGTCGGCCAGTGCGGCGAGGCTCGTTTCCAGGAAGCCGCAGATCTACGGCGTGCTCGTGCGTGTGCTCGAGCACGGGTGGGGCGGTGGTGGCACCAACGACGACGATCCTGCGGCGGCGACGACGGCGACGATGATGATGCGCGCGGCGTGGCGCACAGCAGCACGGCTAGTGTCGCCGGCGTGGGGTGTGGCATCACCCCTCTCACATGAGCAAGTGGAGGATATTGGGGTGCACCTCGACAGCTTGTGCAAGGCGCTGCAGGTAGCTGCTGTAAGGGAGAGAGGAGGAGGAGGAGGAGGAGGAGGAGGAGGAGCGGGTTCTATGCTCGTGGATTCTGTAGGGCCTTCTTCTGCCTCTTCTTCTTCTCATTCTGCTTCTCCTCATTCTTCTGCGGATGAGGGAGTCGAGGGTGGTTTGCCAATAGCTGATCCTGGGAGTGCCGAAGAAACGATGTACGAAGCTGTGGCTATTCTCTCTTCCTCCGCTCGTGGCGCCACCCTCCTCCTCCGCTGTGGCAGCAATGAAGCCATGCAGCCGAGCAGCAGCGGCAGGCCAGCTGCTTCTTCCAACCTCGCTGCTGCTGCTGCTGCTGCTGTTGCAGCAGGTGGCCCAAGCAGGGTGGTGCTGCAGACAGCAAAGGCGGCTTTCCGCAAGATGCTGTTTCCTCGCGCGAGTTTTGATGTGCAAGTCGCTGCCATTCACGGCCTCGCCACTGTCTTTGGCTCGGAGCGCGGCGAGGCAGCAGGCGAGGCCTCTGCCACATCAGCAATGACATCGGCACACCTGCCACATGGCGGCCCTGTCTCTGAGGCTGGCCAGATGGCGCTGTCGCCGCCCTCGGTGCTGCAGGTGCCGGTGGAGAGCGTGGAGCTGGAGGAAGCGCAGGAAAGGAGGTTGAGGGAAGCAGTGGAGGCAGCAGCTGCAGGGGCGCCAGGGGGCCCAACGGTGGGCGGCGCCCTTCTCTCTCTGTTGAAGCAGACGGAGGAGGTGAGGGTGGCGGTGTACCGTCTGATTT
>SZWC01018751.1:27949-47464 GCA_023375785.1 Penium margaritaceum | reverse complement strand
GGGGGGGGGGGTTAATTTTCCGCGTAAAAAAAGACTTCGACCGTCACTCGGGTAAGCCTGTACACGAAGGTGAGATGTCGCTTCCGCGTGCATCGAAATCGATGTTGACGCGCTTAGTGGAGAGTTTCCAGCCGTGGCCCGTATGGCAGCGGTAACGGCAGCACCCGCGCCCATCACCTTGGACTGGTACTGCTGCTTCCGTCGACCGCCATTACAGCTGGTCATGAATTTCACTCGCTCGTGTAACGGTTGCCCGGTGGTTGTTCCCGAACTATGAAGATATTTGTTTTTTCTTACCACTTCAGAGCATGAGGCCGCGGGGACACATCAAAACGAAAACGTACCCAACAAATGGACCCGGGGCAGACCTTTAACTTGCCTCATTCTGGTAGCGGCAGCGTCAGCTCGACCATATCCTTAAATTTTATGTTGAATTTACCCTGCTTTCAGACCATTCTCATGATTCCCCTTTTGACCGAAGTGACAAACAAAAACCTTGAACCCCCATTTTACGATCTGATGGACATCATGATGTAAAACACCACACCATGAGTCTCTCATGGTCCAAGAAAACAAAATTCAATAAAACTTCATACTTCTTCCAAAGGGGACCATCACCATCGACTTTAGGCGCTGCTCCTTAATCCACCTCCAGTAAATAGTCGATCGATGCTTAAGAATGACTCCTAGAAAGCCTCGTTGTAACGGGGTTTGGGAGGGAAATTTTATCCGAATATTATCTCAAAGATTCGCCGATTTCGGATTCCTCTTAAGAAGCACGAGTTCTCAAATGTCATTAAGTGTGCCAAAACAGGAAAAAGGATTAAAAAAACACTTTCCACAACTTGCACACGCTTGTTCATCTGTCCGTTGTTTTATGTTACGAACGAGGAACTCCCCAAGTTTATGGATTGATTCAAGAATGTCCTCGATTTATAACTTTGATGTCATGATGCCACAAATCTATTATTATTCGATTGTTATTCGATTCCTGCCCATCTGTTATCTAACCCCCAATTTGTAGCCGTCCATGTCATTCTGGGGTTACTGTTGCATTAATTTTACCGTTTTCACTAAATTTGACCATGATTTCGTATTGAAATTCATATGTGTGTGGTAATGATTGTTAACGATGGATGTTGTTCCACCGACCTCAAGAGGTCAGCTTACATAGTGGGAATGCTTCACATATATGTTTCGTCAATCTAGTTACTATTATGCCCTTCATGCCTTGGCATGGCTGCACAGATGCACATGAGAGTTGCATCTTGATGCAACATAGATACAATGTACGAGCTGTGTGGATTGTTGAGGATCAAGGCGACATTGACGAGTTAGTCAAACTCTCATAGCAATACTAGGACAAGGACAAACTGAGTGGCGTTGCATCCGGTGTTGTGCCTCCGGGGACGAGCCCGGCCAGTGGATTTGCTCAACTCGACAAGGGTGCGTCCTTATATCCATGCAGTATGCACTTAGCTTGCGACCTTGCAACAGGCACCGGTATCCATGGAAGAGACCTTCTTCCTTTATTTTTTCAGGTTTTGACACCTCACCTATGCCCCAAGATGTCTTGTACATCTTCATTCTAGAATTCCAGTTTACATTTTGCATGGAAGATTTTTTGTTTACGTAATCACAGCAGCGTATGCTTTCTTTGATGTCCCATGCATCCAACTTGCCACAAATTGTGGCCGCAATGTGGACGACAAAGTTGTGCACATCCATTCATTGGCCGTAAGAGTAAGAATCCATCGTGTTACATAGTGGCTTGCTTTCGTGGAACAAGATAGGAATTGGATGGATCGTATGAGTGATCCTAATCATTCGAAGGTCTCCTTCCCTCATTAGCTGTCATTGGTGTGTGCATTGAGGTTACCGCTGACATGTATTTTACGAAGGGCACCGTGTTCAACATTCAGTGGTTCTCATTCATGGGGTTCAACATTATGATGCAGATAGCGACAACTTTGGTCACATGTCACACAACCAGGTTGGCAAGAAACATGGTTCTGATCCATGTCCTTTCCTAGTACCTACTCATCCTTGGGTGAATGCTGGATGCATATGCCACATATTCAAGATTTGCAAGAACCTGATCAAGTGGTGACATTCCTTCATTAATCTATAAAGTCGCATCATCTTGTTATTTGGTTTTCACATGAGGCCACGATTTATTCAAACTACAACAACGTGGCACTCCTCGCTTTTGTAGTAATGAGAAGGGACATCTAACCTGCCTATTCAAAGAACATCCATGATCTGGCTCAAGGGAGGAGGGGGGGGGGGGAGGATTGCATTTCATACTTTCGATAGGGGAGACGTTAAGGGTGCCACCACATAATTTTCCAAAGAGCAAGCCGGGACATAGAGAACGTTTCAACAAATTATTGTGCCAGGGATAAGTAAGCCTTCACCGATTCTTCGTGCTTTATTTTTTGGAAGAGTGTTTACGCAATGAACTTGCAGGCACAATCGAGAGTGGGATGCTCAAATGGGCCCAGTGACATGTGAAGTGGATCTAAATGATGCTTGGAAGAGAATGCCTGGTACACCCAGAAACGTTGTCATGCAAGTTGATACATACTCCAATAGAGACGAAAACTTTGAATTTTCCAGGGATACAAACCGCTAGAGGTGATGGGACCTCCTGCATAGAAAGGGAACTGAGGAGTGGAGGAATCCAACATGAGAGGAAACACGATGGAGATGGATGGAAGAAATGACGTTGTACGAAAAAGGTACAGAAGGAGGCAAAAGTTAAGTAACGTCTACGGTTGTTTCAAGTATTCATAAAAGTTCAAAAAAAGTGGAAGGAATGGAATTGAATGGAATGGGAGGAATAGAGGTGTCTTACATTTTACAGGAATTGTTCATCAAGAAAGATAGTGTAAAATCCCACTCATATTTCACAAACGAGTTCTGAAAATACTAGTTATTTGTCCATACATTCTTTTATTTTGAGTGGAGAATGACCAGGTCTGTATATTCATGATAAAATGTCCTCTTTTAGCCTTAAAACAAAGGTACAACAATGTTTTGAAGTCGAAGCAAAGTGACTTGCATGCCTCCTTCGACTGCTGATGTCATCATTGCCATCGAACAATCACAAACTCCTCTTTTGAGAGGTTTATGGTTGTTCGTGGAGGGTTTTGTTCACAACTTGCATTTGATTCGGGAAATCCACATTCCTTGAAATGGAGCCTGGTGGGCCTCGCTATCATGGGGCCCACTAAGCGCCAGAGTTAAACAAAAATCATAAGACCGTGAGTTTCTATTCGAGAATGGGTTTGATTAGGGGTTTCATGTAGAAATCAGGGGTTTTAATGTTGGCAAAAGAAGAAAGAGATTTTCATACAATGTAGACAATGGGTGTTTTTGCTTCATCACGATCATGCGATGACCCCCTCTATGTCTTGGAGCCCATGAAAAACATATGGTATCCTACCTTCAAACCAGGAAACGTCCAAGGAATCATGAATCAATTGCAATCATGGTGTAGGAACAATAATCCCAAGAGGAACTACGGCAGCCCACAAGGAGAGCCGGCATTTCCTCTCTAAGAAAAGATGGGACATCCTGTCAACATCTTGTCCAGCGTGGAGTCAATTTGGAACTTTTTGATGAATATGGAAATAAGCTTGGATGCATGAATTGGATGGATGTTTTGGTCACTTTTGTTTTGTGGTATGAAAGACCGTATACCAGATTGAAGTCCATTGAATTGTGCATATTTTTTGCGGCCAAATGTGAGATTCATTAAGGCACAAGGTGGTTTGGGAAGAAGGCTTTGTCAAGGGAATGTAGCTAAGAGATGAGTAATGCAACTACATCATTTGAAATGACACATTTATGATGATGATTTCCTCATAAAACAGGAAATCATCATGTAATGGCTGTGATTCCAGCTCCAACATGAAGGTTGTCGTCAAAAGTCACAAGATGATATCCAGAGCTCGCTAGTGGGATTTTCTCCTCCATGTTGCTCCGAGGGCAATTGTCACCAACAAATTGTGTAGGGAGACTTGAATACTTGGATTATCTAGAGGTCCAAGTATGTTCTTACATTGCCCCCTCGGTCTTGGCTCCAAATGTCAAATCGTGCACTAAAATGGCCTGAATTTCATTTTTGCCTCTATGCAAAATTGTGGAGTGTTGACATGGCTAGCAATTTTGTGCTGACGCACTCTCTCTATCATGCACACTCTCGCTCACTCTCTTCCATCGTCTTGCTCAAACTGTGAGGCAAGGAGGGGACGGAAAAGTCAAGGGATCGAGGCCAACGAACTTGACCTTAGAGGCCTTGTGCCATCCTGGCCGCCAATCGAGCGGCTAGCTCAATTGACGTACAGAGCAGGTAGCCGACAGATGGCTGTCTAGTTTCCTAACCGGATGTCGACTGTCCAGCCGGCCGGCTACCTTGTGGCCGACGACCTGTGAGGGGCAGGTCGCTGACCATCCATCGCCGATGCAAGGGAGGATTGTAAACCACCCCTAGCTTTTGCAAGGTGAGTGAGCCAAACTTTCCCTCCCGCTACATTCCTCCTAACCTACTCCGAACCATCCTAGGTCATGTCCAACAAGTGGAAGGAAATGATACTACGATGGTTGCGAGGAAAGCATTTCCTCGCAACCTATGAACGAAGTGCGCGCTCTTTGTGCTAGACTACTCAAAGGACTTTGTACCCACCATCAGTAGCAAGAAATATTAGTGGTGGCTGAAGGGTCCCTTCTGTTGCGTATGGAGCCAACAAGCTCATGTATGAAATGTCACATATCTCTATTTTGGTTGGAAGGAACAATCAGTATGCCATTGGCCCAATGCGTGGAACGATAGGAAACAACCCAATCCATTTTGGTAGAAGTTTCTATACCTTTTAAAGCATCAACAAAGTGTTCTTTGTGCTAAGTAGTACCTTGTCGCCAATGTCGAATGAGACCTCATGGTATCTTTTGTTTGCATATGCATTTTGTCCTTGTTGAGCCGCTTGAAGGTGACCCTTTGCCTCCTATAACGAGGAGTCTATGCACTCCACAAAGGCTTGCAAAGAAAGAACATGTACCCTAAAAAACTTTGTTTTCGATGTTACTTATTTATTGCCTCGTCAAATTTTGTCGAAAACGAACTTTCATAGAATTCATAGATACCACCTGAATAATTGCAAAATGAAATGATCAAAATCAAGGCACCACCATGAAGTTTTCACGTTTATGCATCCAGGGTTTTTTACGTATGTTTTCTAGGTGGACAACATTGCATATGGGCATCATATGTTGAAGAAATTCGATTCAACAAATTTCGGCTCACACAATCAGCAGCTTCGCTTTGCACATCCATAGTATTGTCTTTCTTTACTCATCTCAGAAAAAAGAAGTCAAGGGTGCATGGCGTGAACAACATGCAAGAGTGAGAAAATATGCCACACAATGCGGTCCGGTGCAGCCCTACCGACCACACATGCCACGCCACACGCTAACTTCCTTCGTGCCATCTACGGGCATTCAACCGTTCAAACACAAGCTCTCAAACGTTCAAGCGAAGCCAATGTTTTTCCAAAGGAATTACATGACCTGAATCAATAATTGAATTCAAGGTATCACCCCTCCTTTTTCGTCGATTTCAACCGTGCCACCAAAACAATGTGAACCCGGAGAAAAAGTCGTCGAATCAAACATGGATCAGGTAAATCATCAAATTGTTTTTTCTTGGGGTAATTCTGTCCTCCAAATCTTCACCAATGATCAGGGCACAACCCGATGCCTACCACTATTACACACAAACCGAAAAAATTACACGGACTCGCTTATCAAGTTTCACCGCAAACCTTGTCGATGCAAGGAATATATCCAAGTCATTCATGGCATTGATATGCAATATCTACTCTTGAATGCAATACATGCACTCTGATTCTCTCTTGGTTTTCAATTCCACTATCATTTGAGACTTGCCATCACATTACTCGTGTATCTTTTGCCATGATTTACTAGAAAAACATCTATCGTGATCGGAGATAACATGCAATAGCATTTTTTCGTACTTCACACCACCCTCAAAGAAGAGACGAGCAGTCTCCTCTGTATTCATGTTGCTTACTGTGGAAATGAAACGTGTCACCTTTGTTATGAAATGCACAACCACAAGTTTTGCATGGTGGCCGCAGGCTATGTTTAAAATATCACTACGATCGCCCCCAGGGATTCTCGAGAATGGGATGTTGTTGGAAGATTCCAAAATGACTTTTGTTACTTGTCTTGTTCCAAAGACATGGCTCACATGTCATGCAATCATAACAGATATCAAAACTCCATCATAGCCACCAATAGTGGTTTGGGATTGCATGTCTCGTATTTTGAGGTCCCACATGACTTGCCACCGGAGGTTGTTGAACTAGGAGATAATCTTTGCAAAGATCACCTAATTCTGGCACAATGGCTTATTATCCATGAAAAATTACTCCTCTAGCCTCCAACAGTCCATACTTACTGAAATTCCAATAGTCTTGAATCCATGAATATGTATCATTTCCCATCCTGAATTTGTTTACAAAATGGTTGTAGTGGATAATCTCGTGTGTTGCTTGTCGCAACGGGGGGATCTGGTGTTTGTCTGATAGCCATTGCAATGACCATAAAACACCCACCAACCTTGGTGATTACATTCATTCCACAGGCTATCGAATTTCTGAGTTGGCCATATTGATGTGTAGTGGCTGATACTCGCATGTAAAAAACAGTTGGCTCAAGAATTCAATCCAATGCGCCTGTCATCTCCACATTTTTTTTTTGTTTTGGAAAGATACCAATGGGTTGTGGCCGGTTGTAACCGTCACACCCCCTCAGTCCCGTTGTGGTAACAATGCCAACTTTTGAAAGCATTTACCACAATGATGAGATCCTCATTACTAGTTGTGCACTTTTCCTCAACGAAGATGAGCTTTTGGCTCTCAAACGGGACCGGATGATCGTTTGCATGAGGACTGTTTTGAGTCTTACTAGAAATGCATTGCATTGCACCTTCCGTGGTTGCAATGGATTTGAAAGAGCTAAGAGGGACACTTTAAGGATGAATTCTTGAATTCAAGAATATTTTTCTCGTGATCAGCTATGTATTCCCAATACACACTTTTTCTATGTGAGCTTGGTCAGCGGAGCTACCGGGGTCCAACATCCTTATTCACACTATCAAAACTTGTTTACAAGGCCAAGAAAAAACCTAATCTGTCCAACATTTTTTGGGTATGGCCAATCCATGTCGGTTTGGACCTTTTGTAGGCCGACACAAATACCATCATTGCTGACTATGTGTCTAAGGTTTTTGAGCTCATACGGTGTAAATTCGTACGTTCTCACCTATGCATAGAGCTCTTGCTCATGGAGGATTGCAAGGACTTCGCGCAAATGTTCTATCTTCTCTTCTATTGATATCAAGAGAACAATGATTTTGGCTAGGTATTTAAAAACAAACTGACTGAGTTTTCTCACCAATGTTGGTTCACATCTAACGTTGCTCAGACGTGAGTTAGCCCAAACACAACACCCAAGACCAATAGTATCCCATGCGTGTCTGAAATGCTGATGTGGGCACATTGTCTTCCTAGATGTGCGTTTGATGGTATGCTTGGGAAAATCCAAGGAAGAAGAAACATTTGCTACTTGGAGTTCATCAAAGTGGCTTCAAGTTACAGCTAGATAAAATCACTTATCATAACTAGCTTGTTTATCATCGCCTACTCCACGTACATGCGTAAACCATTGTTTTCTTAAATGAAAAGATCAGTACAATGTATGGCAAGCTACTTGGCTCGATCCACACTTTCACAAGGGACCCTTTAATTTCATAAGCAGACTCCTTCCTTTCTACTACATTAAGGGAACACATGGATTCAAATGAAGGAGATGCTTTGGCTATGATGAAATAGTGTGGCCCATGTATTGTTCTCGTGGAATTCTAGCTCGTGGGTATTGGAAAACATCCAAGAAATCCAAAAGCAGATACCCTAAAAAACTTTGATTTCGATGTTGACTATTTATTGCTTCATCGAATTTCTTCGGAAACAAACTTTCATCAAATTCATATATACCACCTAAATAATTACAAAATGAAATGGTCAAAATCAAGGCACCACTATGACATTTTCAGGTTTATGCATCCTGGGTTCTTTACGTATGTTTTCTAGGTGGACAACGCTGCATACGGGCATCATATGTTGAAGAAATTTGATTCGACGAATTTCAGCTCACACGACCAGCAACTTCGCTTTGCACGTCCATAGTATTGTCTTCCTTTAGTCAGATCAGACAAAAGAAGTCAAGGGTACATAGTGTGAACAACATGCAAGAGTGAGAAAACATGCCACACAATGTGGTCCGGTGCAGCCCTACCGGCCACACATGCCACAAGACACACTAACGTCCTTCGCACCATCTACGGGCATTCAACCATTCAAACACAAGTGCTCAAAAGTTCGAGCGAAGCCAATGTTTGTCGAAAGGAATCAAATGACCTGAATCAATAATCAAATTCAAGGTATCACCCCTCTTGTTTTGTAAATTTCAATCGTGCCACCAAAATAATTTGAACCCGGAGAAAATGTCGGCAAATTAAACATGGAACAGGTAAATAATCGAATTAAAAGTTTTTTAGGGTATCCCAATGCCTGTGACGTGTCTTCCATCACTTCGTGTCCAAACTTCTATAGCAGGTCCAGGATTTTTATGTAGTCTTGTTGAAATCTTCTCTTTACCAGCATTGCAAACAATCTAGCATAGATCTTAATTCTGGTCGGTGATAATTCTGCACTAAAACTCAAGGTAAAACAAATATTTTTCTCTTGAAGGATAAAAGGTATTAAAAATCACATCGGAGTCGTTTTTTGTGGAGCAGGGATTGCGTAGAACCACTCCGTATGGGTCAAAAGGGTTGAGTACCTAGAACGTGATGCTCTATGTATATCCTTGACTGCAAGTTTTTCTTTGCTATCAGAAATCAAAGTGTCATATAAGTGTCACCGAGGACAAGTGCACCATCCGGTGGTTCGTACGTCAGGCCCCCTACCAAGTAAGGTCATGGACGAGGAAGGAGTCATCCCCTCTAATGTTTGCCAACTCATCTCTAGGAGAATTAGCTAGGTATCATTTGAACATCATCACCATGCTACCTATAAT
Source organism: Penium margaritaceum (assembly GCA_023375785.1). Taxonomy (NCBI): domain Eukaryota; kingdom Viridiplantae; phylum Streptophyta; class Zygnematophyceae; order Desmidiales; family Peniaceae; genus Penium; species Penium margaritaceum. Next base: position 38,299 of record SZWC01018751.1, on the reverse strand, counting down.
CTTGTGAGTAAAAATGCTTGAAGATGGCAAGCCAAGTTTTTGGTAAACATAAAATTGGTACGTTGAATGTCATCATTTCCATGTTTCACTCACTCACGTCCACATCTTATGGTAGCAAGATAACTTGGCAAAACCAATATATCCTTATAGTTTTCTGGGTAAAAAAACTCAACCAAAGGTAGTGTACACATGATTGCGCCCATAAGCTCGAGGGCATTTTATTCAATCACTATGTCAATATGCCATGCATTTTTTCACAGTGGTAAGTGTCGTCATCACTAAGCCATTTCAGTTGTGCACATTGTCCAAAGATGTGAGGTTTCATGGACAATGACAATTAGTAAATATAGAGTGTTGTTCAATGCAAGAGGTGAGAACAAATATGAATTCTGAACTCATTAATTTTTCAAACTGCTCTACATGCTTCTTTGAATCTTTCAGTCCCACTTGTGATCCATTTTTTTACTTGTCTCCACAAACGTTACTCAGTAGGGAGGGAAACCTGTATTGTGGCCTTGCTCATTTCCACAACCAAGCACATTACCACGGCAATAGCCTTGTCTACGGCCTCCTATTGCACCATCTCCACAAGGTTTTGTACCTACAGACAATGCCAGGACCTCTTATCCACCACTAGCAGCCTTAGGGAATTGAGCCCTAATGTGGCTGGTGTGCATACAATCATAGGAAAGTTCCTCACGAAAGACCATGTTGCTATTCTCTCACACACGACCTGCAGCTCATCATTTTCTTGGCCGCATTTATGCTTTGGGACCTTTAGCCTACTAGTCTTCACCACTAGGGTTTCTATAGGCTGTTGCCCTTAGCTCCACCTCATTGCCTTTGTTGTCTCTTGAGCTAATGTAGCATCCATGTGCATGTTTGGGCTTTTCTGTACATGTTCTTCTAGTCGTACATCCAAGAAGTGCTTCAAAAGTTCCAAGTAAACTTGAATCATGTACTTACATAATGCCTTCCAGCTTGTCTGAGCTCGGGCCATTACTGTCATGGAGGTCTTTTCACTCAACTTCTTGCTGATCACATCATCACAAAATGACTTCAGTATCAAGCACTTTGGACACTTGAATACTTGGATGCCATCACCCTCAATGAAACTTCTGCCTTCCTCTACAATTGTAGTAAACCCACTCAAATGGGACTCAAGAAAGCTACCCAACTACTTGAAGTCCTTGAGATTATGGAGGACCGATTCCGCCACCTCGCTCTAGGTGTACTTCTTACGCTTGATAACGGAGAAAGGTACCCACGGTATGGACTTCGACTCCATGTGTGGTCGCTGCGCATCCCACTTCTTGACCACATACTTGAAGAGGTTTTCTTCAAGTCATGTCATGGCAAGGTCATCCTATTGGTTAAGTGGAGCTTTGTGAATACACATAACGTGTTCCATCAGGTTTAGCCAGGCGATCAGCTTCACACATTTTTGGAAAAATCTCCACATTGTAGAAGAAGGGAGTGCTGATAACTTGCCCAGAGGCCATTGAGATTGGCAGGTCGTCGCTGGAACTGAGGTATAGTTAATCAAACCAAATTCAAACAGTCCACAATCACCGTATCAAAAACTGTATTAGTGAATGCATGTGCCTAGAACCCATGTATGAAATCCTTTTCAAACATAAAACGGTTTCAGGTATTCTTATGAATTAGAAAAGCATTTCATTATGGTCGATGTTCACTTTTCTGTTCACTTCCCAATTCAATTTTTTATGCAATGTTTCAAGGGTGAGGTGATTGGTTATATGTGCTGGCACTAGTGGTGATATCTACACCTGCAAAATGCTCTGGCCACTATTGTACCAAGTTTTGGGTTATTATTTGCAAGCCCTTCTTGAGGCCATCGCATTGGGTTGCTAGTTTTTTTCAACCTGAATAATCTCTCTGCTTTGCTTGTACTACTTATCCTTTACATGGGTATCCATAAAGGAGCAACAAAAAAACACCCACTATGCTATTGATTTAATTGGAAATCTGGATCTTGCTAAGAACAGGATTGCCAAGATGCTATATAGAAAAGGCCTAAAAGTAAGATTCTACGTGCCCGCTATACGTATGAAGAGGCCAAAGAAAATTTGCTGACATTGGGCTGAGATTTGCAGGGAGGGATGCATGTGGGTTGCATTAGAGATAGCCAGACGTTTAAGGTGGTGATCACCGTCAAGGTCCGTGATGCTTTGCACGAGGTGGACTAGCAGGTTGGCAGAGGCCAACTTCATCCCACATGTTGTCTTAGCCTTGAAAATAACCTCAAGAGCCTCACACTGTTCATCCGCTTTTGTCCCCTAGACAAGAGAATGCTTTGCGTGTATGCCTCCAAGGAGTCTCATGCTCTAAAGGAAGCTGTCGTCTGTCATGATGCTTGAGGGGGCATAGAAATGCTTCATCGTAGTCATGTCATACGAAGGGAGGTCTGTCCCTCCTCCTTCGAGTGGTGTTAACATCCAACTTCAATACTAATTTTGAGCCATACCATCACTCCAGCGACTGCTTTGCTGTGATTCTGATGAGCAAAGCAAATTACATATAATACAAAATCATCTGCCTCATTCCCGTGATAACCTATTGTGTAGCTGATTGCATAGCCCTTGCTGATGTCCGTAGAATTGCTACTATGAGCAGCTTTGTGGGACTTGGCGGGCGCCTTGCCTCTTTTGAGGGGTTGACTGGAGTTTGCCTTCCAGTGATGACAATGGTCATCACTAAAAGGCAAGCATCATCACAGTGATGGCATTTTTGACATCATCATTGCCATGGTCTTCTTTGAGGTCCGCATTTGGGTGGTCCTTCTTAGCGCATCCTCCATTATTTTGGATTCGTCCAAGTGTATGCCAATGTGCTCATCAAGTACTTGTTTTGCTTCTGCATACTTCTCAGTTTCGCTGAGTGTTGTGCGGGTTTCCTTTGGCGGCGCTGTTGCCATTCTCTTGGCTATCGTGCTTGCAGAAGCGGCTCCCAAACCATTTGGAGTTCATCAAGGACGCGTGATGAATCTGTAACCAGATCTTCCTTGTTGGTATTGGACTGCCCTGCACAATCCATACCATCCCGATTTGTAACTAGCACATACACCTTTTGTGAGCTTCACCCATGACCTCGAAGAGGCATTGCCCCTTCTTGGTTTCCTTGATCTCAAGATTGGCGAGGCAACTATAAAATTGATTTCTACTTTTCTATGTTGTAGTGGATGGAATGACCACGAAGTAGAATGTCTATGTTCCTAGGCCACCACAATCGGCACAAGCAAGTGGTAGAAGAAATAATATCTTCTATGCCGCCATGGCCGGCACAATTATGTAGATTTCTACACAAATGTTTCTAGCCGTGACTCTCAGAGCAAAATTGGTTGCAAGGAAAGATAAGAACCTGGAACTATGACAAAGGAAAAGCAAGAGAAAATATGATTTGTTTCATTAAATCAAGTTCCAAGCAAAGGTGAAAAGAGATTAAGTTCTTCTTCTTGCTTTCCCTTATCGTCTCGACTTGCTTCTCATGCCTCTTCTTTCCTGGCTTGGTCTTTCACTCCCTTGTGTTTTTTTCTAAAACCTCTTGTGCCTTCTTGACGACGATTCCCTTGAGCCCATGACAATATGAAAGTCTTAAAGAAATACTCCCCACCAGTGCAACCTTTTGTCTTGGTGCCCTCTCAGCTGGTGGAGCTCCCTTGTTGTAAGGGTAAACATTGCACCAATTCTAGGTTCAAGAGGAGGGAGAGGGTGCTGGAAAATGAGAGGAAGGTGGCTGGTTTGGAGGTGAGGATAGTCCACCTCGTCCCAAAAAAATCAGGTAACCTCCTGGGGGAGACGAGATGCTGGCAGACAGTAGGGAAACAGAACTCTTCAAGATCTTTCCACTGCAAGCTATGCTACTTGAAAAAAATCATCTTGTGGCCGTACCTCCGTCTGGCGTTTCTGGTGCTATTGTAGCTCCAGTGGTGTTTCATCTATGTTGTGGCTGCTAGAACCGTTACAAAGTTGTTTGCGAGGATCTTACTCCTTTGATGCCACTATAATGGTTGTAACTCGAGCTCTTCCACGAAGCCCGTTGTTAGAAGTCACTTAATCACGACCAGAGTTTGTCAGAGGGTTTTTTCCTCCGTGTCACTCTCGGGAAATGGTCATCAACTTCCCGTGCATGGAGACGCAAATACTTCTAGTCTCCAAGAGCTTGTTTTCTCTTTTATCTCACATCCTCATTCAGGGTCCCAAATCAGGTGGATTACATGCACGAGTTTTCTGCGAATCAAACCTTAAGTTTGTACAAAACGGGCTCGAGTTTTACTTTTGACTTGATAGCGCAGAATTGTTGCGTGCGATGCATGTCTAGGTGTCTTGCACCAGCACAATCTCTCTCTTGCACACACTCTTGAGGGTCCATGCCAGCAGCCTTGACCCTCAAGGCCTCACGACCTCTTGGCTGCCAATCGAGTGGAAAGCTTGATCAATGGCCAGCAGGTGGCCGACTGGTCACCTGCTGGACGTTTGCCATCCAACCCACCACCTACCAGCTTGCGGAGAGCTAGCGAGGGGCCATGCGTTAGCCAATCCTCACTGTGGCGATGGGTGGTTTTCAACCATCTCTCACTTTTGTGTGGAGGGAGGGGAAAACTGGCCATCTCCCTCCATCTTGTGTTGACAATAATCTTATATGGCACTTGAAAGCAGGGTAACTAAATGCAACTTCCTTGTGCTTAAGTAAGGCACAGAACAATCAGGGGCCAAAACATCAGATACCCCTAAATTCATTCATTAAGTTTCATTCTTCCTGATATTGGAAACGTACGCCTCATTTCTCCCTGTTTCAAAAAAATACACCCCACTCACTCCCCCTCGCAATAAAAAGCCTCTTTTGATCCTTCTACACAGACACGGGTCCAAGGGTCAGAACAGAAAATTATGTACCCATGGTCTTGCGAAAGGCAGAATTTTGATGCTACATGGCATGCGGCGTCAACATGTTGTCATTGCTTTTTGCCCGATTATTGCAAACCTTTTGATAGAGAGTTTTTTCATGAGTTGGGGGGTGGTTTGCATGAAGTCTACATGGGATTCCGAGACTCCCATGAATCAAAAGGGAATATGTTGGGCCCCGTAACAGTGGGAATCCGAAGTTGTCCGTAGAAAAATGCAACCCTAAACCATGGGTGTACCTTTGGGATGGGTTTGTGTATAGTTTTTATGTAAAAATAGGGTTTTGAATGTAAACAAATGGAAAAATAGAATAGATAGTTTTGGAATCCTATGCTTTGACAGGGGTTCCAGCCTAGGCCCGATGGCCTCGTTGGGCCAAAATCCCTCTCAGTCCCACTGGCCACCCCAACCAACCCATGCAATCTCTACCCTCTGTTGCGAGGACCTCGATTGGACGTAGGATTGCGAGGCGGGAGAGGGGGGGGGGGATCAGGCGGCTTTTGACGATGAATGTGCAGACCGGCACTTTTTTTATTCATACCCCAACCCCCCTTCCCAATTCTGTTGTGGTCCGGTACTACGACGATTGCAACGGAGGACCGTAGTCTAGCATTAACGTGCTCAATTTTACCATGCTCAAGGAGCAACATGAATCATGAGGATAGTGAAAACGTGTGGGCAGGTGGGGCTTAAAATTGTTAGACAGGGACAAAAAATGCTTGTTCTCTGAAGATAAAAGGTGAATGGGACTTGCTGTTCCGTGGCAGGAGCGGACGGAGTTCATTGTTCCAAGGTGAGGGTACAAGAGGATGACACACCACAAAACAGGGATTAATGGGTATATTAGTAAAAAAATCAATGGCATGGGCTTTGGAACAAAGAAGCACAGCAACAGCAGTGATCTAGAATCATCGGAAATTGGTAGGGGAAAGAATGCAGTTGAAAGACGTTTGCCATAGACCCTGCCGCAGACCATCCCACAGATACTACCACACTCTGCCGCAGCATGATTCCCTCCAATTTCAGCAAACAGGTCCTAGTTTCATGCAATCCACCGACTTTTGCGGAAAGATTTGAACCTGAGCCCGGGATTTGTGCAGCTTGAGTAGCTAAAGTCAGCGGCAGAGCTGCCACGACGGTTCTCAAACATGGATATTCAAACTTTTTGAACATCAAAACTTTATTCAAATTTTGGGTGACTCATGTTGAGCACATCCATTTTTTTTTCGTGCACACCAAATGTGTATTGGGAGAAGGAATCAATAGGCTATTACAAATTGTCCGTGGAGTGCCACTTTTCCATGAAATTGTGGTAATGTAGCACCTCCGGCATGTCACGAAAGAGGGTTTACAAGAGTTTCACCACTAGGAATATGATCTTTCTGAACAGCCACTGACCTGCCGCAACGGGTAAAATGACGGCAGCCACATGTTTCTTCATGCAAGCATGAAGAACTCGCACATGTTTTGCATACCACTGACCTGTTGCAACCCTTGTCATGAAACTTTTGGTAATGGTTGACCCCTTGCAGATGTAGTCTTCATACAAAACTCCCTGCTGCACAGGAGCCCGGCGAGTCCAGATCACCGCCAATGTCTTGCATGCTTGATGGAGGTCAAGGGAGATGATGGCTCAGATTCAAAAACAGTGAAGCTTCATGTTCATCTATTCTCTCAAAGTTGTGGGTACATGAATTTCATAAGGTTACACCTCTGCTATGGATGGATGAATTGGCTGAAATCAACTCATGCCTTTTCATGTAGTTTTCCCACTTCCAACAATCATTGGACGATGCTCCCTGCTTCTTGGAGAGGAAACATGTGCCTGTGGTGGTATCCAATCACGAGGCCTCTGAAGAAGTTGATGATTTCAGCTTCCAATACTGGGGCACCGTCCATTCACACTGGTTTCATTCATCCTTTTGGTTTTCATTGGCAACCGAATGCGTGCTAGACAAAGGGTGCATGCATTATGAAGCAAAAAAGAAGGCTTCATCTATTTCTCCTCAACAGTTGCACACACATGGATTATGTGACATCCGTCTGGAGTACGTACTCCTTGCATAATCGTCACAAACAATCTATGTTGGAAATCATTGTGTTGAGTGAGCGGGAACCTGTGTTGTGTATCACTGCAGTTTCTTTCTATTTAGTGTCTACTGCCAGTGACCTGACATGCTCGGGCTGGCACACTTTAAATTTGAAATGGTACAAATCTACCGTCCTTTTCCCAAGATTGTACTTTTTTGTGGGGAAGTTCCACAGGTCAGCTCCACTAAAATCTGTCACAAAACCAGGCCGGTTCTTGACCATGCAGCCGGATAGTATCGGTGCATTTTGTGAGTTCTAGACATCAAAGACGATCTTTCTGGACCTGAAATCAGTGGCGATGATTGCGAGGCTAGTGTAATGGATGCCAAGTGTTTGAAAACAGGCGAATTTTTGCTTTTGGACTTTTCTTGCCAAGAGCAAGAATATGTATCGATGGAGCACAGCTCCACGAGCCGTGTCGCTAGCCCGTTGGTCCTGGGCTCAAGCCCCACACCCGCGACACATGGATGATGCAGCCGGCCACGCTTGTTGTGGACGGCCAATTCCAGCGGATGCACTCTCGTCGTTTGCATGTATATACATTAATCTCTTGAGGTGGTCACTACTTTTTTTTATCGTGCGTGAAGAGGTTTGACGCCATTCAATACTAAGACAAATGGATCGGACCACGGCAATAGTTGAAGTTGAAGCATCAATTTTGAATGGAGCCAAACTCAGGAAGTACTATAATTCAAATTCATCCAGATAACATTTAGCTTGCTGAATGTATCAAACAGAAGATATGAAACTATTAGCGGGTTTAACTGAAAATTTTGACTTCTGATTTTGACTCCACCCTTGGCCGGCAGGACGTGCCACAATGAGGGGTTTGGCTAGCCGTCAAAGACGTTTGTGCGTGCGCCAAAAACCATCAGAAAAATCACTGCCAAAACTAGAGGCTTCTCACCACTTTCAAGTGACTCTATCCCTACTTCTTACGATGTGGAATGTTTCCCAATGTCTTGGTAAGATATAATGTACGGAAAAGCAAAGAATCAAACTGAATGTCTATGATTAGGACATTCATAAAAAAACATAGCCAAATGCTTGCTCAAAGGAATCATCTTTGACATTGATAATTCTTTACAACTTTTGCACTGAATGGAGAGGCATGATTCAGTTTGCAGAGATTCATTGCTGGCCATGGAGCTACCAGCTCTGAAGAACTCTATTTCATTCTCTTTTTTCTCTTGTGAAGTGAAACTATCAACAGCTTGGATGATGTGGGGGTGAACCGCCATGCTCCAGAGTTCTTGGGCTGTGAAAACATATGTGAAATGGTTAAATCAAGAGGATTTAACAATCAATTGCTTTTAGGACAGCTTGCATCTGATGTGGAGGCAAATTACAACACAATACATCGCGTGAAAGGAACGCATGTCTGTAGAGCAGCTGTTCCACTATATGCACTCTATATTTTTTAAGTCATGAAACTTGTCGAAATCCCGAGCCGTAAAGAGGGCTCAGAAGGTGACCATGTCAGTGTCACCAACAGCTTGAGATTGTTCCATACTGGAGAATCATCATGCAATGGGTATCCGGACTACATGTCAGGCATAACCATGCTGACCCATGATGAAACTAAACCGCGGTGTTTGTATGGCTGTTATTGGTGAAGTGTAGTGTTAGAGGGCAAGGCGTTACGAGGCGTCAAACTTCACACATCACACCAGGACCTCCTCACCATCTTACTCTCTCTTTCTCTCTCTTGCTTGTACTGATGTAACAACTATAATCACTCACTGGTTGATTCTCCTCATTAGTTGAATCATGGAACTATGCTCACAATGTAATGGCTCACAGGGACAAGCATAAGTGTGGCAAGGAAATAGTGCATTAGAAGGATAGTGTGACTTTTTCATTCACCCACTGGCATACATACCTTGTTGCTAAGAAAATGTGTATCTCGTGGAATATGGATACAAATTAATGCAACGCAAGGGCAGTATCATGTGCATACTCAAGCAAGCATTCAATCATTCTTCAGTGCTCCTCAGTGTGAACTTCATTCAGTTAGAGATAGAGAGAGAGAGATAGAGAGAGAGAGAGAGAGAGAGAGAGAGAGAGAGAGAGAGAGAGGGGGTAGAGGGGAATAGTGACAGAGAGAAGCGAGAGGGAGAGGAAAAGGAGAGGGAGGGATGAACAAGAATACCAAAAGCTCTTATGTACTTCCCCCCTCCTCCCTCCCAATTTTTGTGAACTGTGGATCACTTTTCCCGGTCCCAAAATTGCTTATTCAATGACTACTGGCAATGCAACAGAATGACTAACTATTATGAGGAACTTGATGTGTCACCAGTTAGAATGATGGTGTCATCCTTGAGGACAAGGAACTCATCCATTCCATGACCATCTTCAGGGCGGGTTGTGATTGCACCATCTGCACTGTCCCCTTCCTGAGGGTTGTTTCTCCCATGCACATGAACCATGCCGAGTGGTGTAAGAGGTGTGGCTGTTGGCCTAGATATGCATGGCATCTTGTTCTCTAGCACAAGGCAACTGAGGCAACGGCAAATGTATGCTCTTTGATGTAAAGGTAGTCCCCCTAACACTTGTTTTTTGACTTGAAGAGGTCGAGGAAATCAAGCTTCTCAGAGTATGTGAATGATGCATTGTCAATTAGCTCTTGTACAATACACATGTATGTTGTGCTGGGGCCTTCTTCCTGAAATATATGCACAGTTTCATTACTTTCCTTCATGAGCTCACGTATCTGCTCCATGTGCACATCTACCATACGACGGTGGGCCTTCTTTGCCGCCCGCTGTGCAGTTTAGGTCCCTTCACCATCTGAACCTGTGGGTGGGAATATCAACACCTTGTTGCCCTTGAGGTCCATGTCATTGGACAAAGGCTGCCCCACAGTAATGGTGGTGTGGCCAGTGGCTGTATCACCATCCCAAACCGTGACTACATCCGTCCACCATGGGAGGCCCATGTCCCAGAGATTTTTGCACTCCTTCCTAAATTCCTCTCATTCATCCTATGCGCGGTTAGGAATTTCAATGCACTGAGTTTGCCAGTTGAAGTTACTCGCGCCCGTCCCTATTATGCGCATTGCACTCTTCCACCTGTTATGGATGATGTAAGAACGACTCTTGATTCAAGACAATGGAACAAGAAAGGAAGCAAAATAAAAGCAAAGGGAATGGAAAAGGTGGAAGACTAAGAAAACATCAAATTGATGAGGGGGCTAGGGGGTGGAAACAATGTATGTAATTAAACAGGGGGGATGTCTGAAACCTGTGCCCTGCACATCATGAGAGGTTTGAAATGGAGGGAGGTTGATGTTACAGAGGGGGAGGGAGGGAGATAGAGAGAGAGAGAGAGAGAG
>SZWC01018751.1:4013-22870 GCA_023375785.1 Penium margaritaceum | reverse complement strand
AGAGAGAGAGAGAGAGAGAGAGAGAGAGAGAGAGGGAGAGAGAGAGAGAGAGAGAGAGAGAGAGAGAGAGAGAGAGAGAGAGAGAGAGAGAGAGAGATATAGAGAGAGAGAGAGAGAGAGAGATTGAGAGATTATGTGTGTGTATGGGAGAAAGAGAGGGAGAGAGGGGGTGAGGAAGAGTGACAGGGAGAGTGTGTAGTAGAGTGTGTGCGAGAAAGGGAGAAAATTGGCCTTGAAAATGAACCTGAAAATTGGTGAGGGGAATACCCAGCCACTTTACTGAGTATGTTATGGACACATAGAGCAGATGACATTGGCCACAATTAGGGAAATAGAAAAGCCCTGTCCGTATTGTAGCTATGAGGACAGATTCATGCTACACAGACCAAAATCCACATGGAAGGCCTTGGGTGTGGCATTGCAGATGGTTGTAGCACCATTCATGACATTGGCACGTTGTGTCGCGTTAGAGATGACATAATCATTGTTCACTGAAGGATCGTTGATCCACCAGCCTGCGGCACTTGTATCCTCCCGCATGTCGGGGGCAGGGCGGGCGTACAAAGATGCACCATCGGCTTTGTCCATGGTGGGAGTTTCATGCTCCGACGTCTGGCTTCCCAGAATGGTTGGCACATGAATTGCCTTTGGTTCTTCACGTAAGCCCTTGCCAAATGCACCTGAATTTCTCAGAAGTGACAAAAATGGTGGCACTTGTGAGGCACTCAACCTTGTTAACATTATGTAGGATGCAGCTTGTTCCAGCTAGGGCGGCATGGCCGCCTCAAAGCCTCAAGGCGCATGGGGGATGGCGTTTAGAGTCGCATGAAGACACAACGTGGCAAAGAGCGGAACGTGTGAGCAATGATGGAAGGAAAGGTAGGTACAGAAGCCGTTGCAGGGACAAGGCAATGCAAAAAAGGGCTACCGGCGATGGCCATGGCCACACTTACACTGGAGGACAAGAGGCTTAAACACGGAGAAGAGGGTTCGGCCGTCCCGTAGGCAGAGATGATGGATGGTAACTCCATACTTGGCTGCTTGAACGTGAGCACAAGGTCAACAGTGGTGCACTTGTATGGAGGAAGTGATTACTGAGACTTTGGACTGGACTGCCATGTATGTAGAGTGAATGGTGGCAGCACACCACCCTGGCTCTGCGCGTGTGTGAAGTGAAGGTTGACACTGTGCCAAGGCTGGGCACGTGTCGGGAACTCTCATTGTAGTGAGTGGTTAACATTGCTATCATCACTGGGAAATATCTTAGGCCTTGCACGGTGGATACGTGAGAAGGGAGAATGGAAGAAAGAAGCGTCAAATGTTTGTGCATAGCCATGTGGCAAGACGGCACGTGTAAAAAATGGATTGAGAAATTATTGAATGGTGGCACGACGGTGTTTGGGTGTGGGGTAATGCCTGCATGCACAGAGGTGTGCCTTACACGTTCCACTGTGTCCTCCACGTGTGCCGTCTTCCTTTGGTGTTGACAGGAGGAAGGTGGCAAGAGGTGCAGGAAGGAAACATGATGAAACAGTCTCGTGGGCGATGGAGGAAAGAACCTTATGTGACAGGCAACGGCACCATACTGAATCCGTGCCTCATACAAAAAGGAAAGGTTCAAGTGGCACAGTCCTCTATTGGACGGAACAACAAGTGAGGAAGAACAGAGTGATCTTCTCATAACCAAGGAGAGGATCACACCCTGACCAATGAAGACCCATGTTATGTGGGAAGAAGGTTTCGCGAGGAAAATTGGTTTAAATTTCAAGTAATGAATCTCAAAATGGTTTTGTAGCATCAGAAACAACCCCGCTGCCAAACTAGCTTTGTTTTCTAGAGCTTTCAACTCTTTGACAACTCTGTGTGGACACCACCACATTTGGGAATGATAGAAACGGCGACATCATAATGCAATCCGCAAAATTTTCTCATTATGCGCGTTCTGTTTTCATCAGGCTAGGTGTCAGAGATCCTTTGTCATAGGTGCTATACTGCTTTGTCATTTATGACACGATCATGCACATTCACGCATGACCAGTGTTGTGTTGCACGAAAAGCACAATCCCCTGACAGTTTCACTTTGCGGGAGCTAAATAAGAACAAAACTGATGTTTGTTTCCAGTGTTTCATGGTCATCCCCAAAATATGGAAGAAAATCTGTCTCTATTGGAAGCGGGACAGCAAGAAAATGTTTGATCCAGGCACGACTTATTGCTCATTGTAGAGAATTCCTTGCTCCTCAAACAATTACAAAAGAATCACTAATCTAGAGCAAAACCAATGAAACCGTAGAATCAAATGAAAATCTAATGCAAAGTGTCAGTTCACGTCGTTGGACATGTCCTTACACTGGTTTCCTATGCTACCTATGTCCAAGCCAGTCATGACGTCCGGGTTCACTTTCAGAGTATAGCAAAGAACTGACATGGTGATCTTGATTTTTATTCTAAGGTTTCAGACCTCTCCCTCTTGATTAGTAGTTTATTTTACAAATCTTTGATAATGAGAGAAGCGACTACAATCATCAGGAGTGCAGCCTCAACCCTGTCATCTTACCAGTCCCACTTTGACAGAAGTTCTTCTTGATTTTCCAGGTAAGCATGCACCGCAGATTACCCATGTAGCGCCGAACGCCTTGCTTGTGATTTTGCAATGATGGAGGCAAAGATTATAAGAGTGATTATAGTAGATTGTGGTCATCGATAAATGTCGAAGTACGTGGCAATCACGTGAAAAACAAATTTACAAAGTCATTTATCCTATAATCATATGTGACAGGCAATTTCAATGATTCTAGCTCTTGTGGTGAAGGCCTGATTCTCCTTTTGCATGGGAGGCATGTCATGTAGGCTGGAATCATCACAAACAGTTGATGTGAGGAGGTTAATTGTCATCTTAATTCCGAAACATGCAAATGGTGCACTCGTAAACGCTAGTGAGAGGTCATGGAAGATGTGCCACATCCCACTTTGTACCCGTACAATCAAAATCAGAATCAAAGCATCTTTTCAAGGCTTAGGGCTGTTCTGTGTTAGTTCCGACGTCTCCTCCGTCTTGTATGTTTTTTTGCTTCCGCCAAGTGATTCACGTCGTTGTTTTCACCCCCAATCATGGATGCACCGGGCTGAGAACCAACACAATGATGTTGATTTTTATGATATGGTTTGAGAATTTTCCCTCTCAATTCGTGGTTATCTTATGCTTCTTCTATTGGTAGGGAAGTGATTAGAAGCAACGGAAATGAAACTCTGACCCCTTCATTCTCCCACTCCCAGTTTGGCGGAAGCGATTCTTGATTGTACGAGCAAGTCAGGAATCAACGGGAATGCACAACGGGTTGGCAATGTTGCCCCAAATGACTTGCTCCTGATTGTGTGAGGGAGCTTGCCAATTTTTTTGAAAGTGAAAACTAAGCATCGTGGTCATTGATAAGCGTTGACGTAGGCAAAAACTACAGCCTTGAATGAAAGCATTCATTACGATTTTGATTTAATGTTCTGAAATCGGGACGCGGTACGTTGGGTCCGTGCTCGAGCCTTGCAAAAGTTTCTGAAAGTGCAAAACCAGCTTGCAAAATAAGAAACTAAATCAAAATCAACCCAGTGATTCCATTCGATCAATAGTGATTCTAGCCTACGTGACACAGTTCCTAAATTCTAGGTAAGGTCTTATGTGAGGAAAGGACCAAAATCATTTAAATACCCATGATGAAGACATTTACAAATAAAATACTTCAAGAATTATTTCAAACTATTGATTGCATAATCCACTCTACTCCCTTCGTCCTTTTCTTTATGACCACCATGTTGAATCTCATATACATTTTACAGAAGTCATGCTTTACAACGCGAATAAAGACTTCCTTCCAAAGAACAAGGAAGATTGTCTATTGACTTCAAACAGCAAATTTGAAGGAGTCGAACGGATTTAAGCCCCCCCCCCCCCCCCCCGTACTTGCAGAACAATTTGAAGATCACTATTCAAGCGGGAATACTCAAGAACCATAGAATGAAATCAAAATCAGTGCATCAGTTCAAGTCCTATGTCAAAGCATTTTTTGCAGAAACATTCATCATATAATCATACATGAATGGCATTTTTTCTACTTCCATCATTTTTAAAGAGTTTTTATTATTCTATTCCTTGGGCGATAGACCACGTAGGCTAGAATCACAAACAATAAGTGGGAGAAATTTGGTTGTGGTCTTGATTCTAGAGTAAGAAGGGTACTTTTGTGCTACGCCATAGCCGACTCGGAAAAGTCCGCTGTCTACCGTTGACTCGCCGTATTTTTCGCCGTATATAAGGTCCTTTTCAACAGCATCGAATGATGTTTTGGCACATGCAAATATGTTTGGGAGACAAAACTCCGTATTTGTTGAAAGGGAACCTTCTAGGCCCTGCTAGCGCGGGGCGTGGGAGGAGCCCAAACTCAATAAAACACATAACCCACAAGTGTTGTAAGGAGGACTGTCAGAAACTGTTTTTTGTAAAGCTTTTGTTGCAAAGTTTGGTAGATGGAGAAAAACAATGGCAGTCAACTTGATAATGGAAATTCAGAAATTTTAGCTAGTACATTGTGGCGCTTTGGGTGAAGTAAGTGGGTACCCTATTTCTCTAGAAGAGGAGAATGGCAGACTTGAAAACGTTCGGGAGAGGTCAAAGGATACTTCGCAGTGCTGTGTCCCACCTCCCACTCATACAATCAAGATCAGAATCAGTGCGACAACTTTCCCAGTGGGTGAACCGACACTTTGCCTCTTAATTTGATTCTACGGTTTCACC
The DNA here is from genome assembly GCA_023375785.1 of Penium margaritaceum. Classification (NCBI taxonomy): domain Eukaryota; kingdom Viridiplantae; phylum Streptophyta; class Zygnematophyceae; order Desmidiales; family Peniaceae; genus Penium; species Penium margaritaceum. The sequence goes on along the minus strand of SZWC01018751.1, from coordinate 18,085 downwards.
AATTCTGTGCTGGATTATTGATCCTGTTTTGATTTTATGAGGAGGAGGGATTGCCATGTAATCAGCAACAAATCATACCCGGGTCCAAGGTTTGTATGCTTTTTTGCTTAAAAAATTGAAACATGTATGTTAGAAACATGTGTAAAACTCTGGAAACGCACGACAACCTCGTTGGAGCTCGTAGCTCAGCAGATAGCATAGTTCCTGGTCAGCAATGAAGCTGTCTGAGCTGAATCAGCGGTTGAACCAACACTCTGATTTTAATCTTGATTCTACCCTTGGCTGGCGGGAAGCGCCTCGACAAGGAGCTTGGTGATTCCTCGCAGAAGTTTGCAACTGCGCCACATCCTATCCGAGGAATCATTGCCCAAATTGAAGCCTTCTTGCTGCTTTCACGAGATTTTTTGCATTGTATTGCTGAAATGGCGTTTTTCCCAGTGTCTTGATAACCCCTTATGTGCAGAACACTTCAGAATCACGGAAAATGCCTGGTGTTAGGACGTTCATGAAAAACTCTAACCGACAACTTTGTGTAACAAATTACCTCACACATCGATGGTCTTAGAAGAACTATTGCACTGAACAGTCGATCACAGTTTATCTCGCATGGATTCCTTGCTGACCCAAACTCGACTAGCCATTTTGACAAGCTTGTCACGCCTTCACCAAGTTTGATAGCTATCCGCAAAACCGAGATGAAATTCTGTAAACTCTGGAAGGGAGAATGAACGAAAACTCTAGGCCACAATGTGATTTCTTGCTGATTCTTGTGCAGTCTGTATTGCATATAGAATCACAAAAAAAATCACTAATTGGCTGCCAAATTCATGAAACCGTAGAATCAAAACCAAAAGCAAATAGTTTTCTCACCCCCTTATGCTTGTCTGTTCATTACGAAAATCGTCGAAAGCCACCGATATTGAAGAATGTTCCTTTAAACAAGTTTTTGGTTAAGTTTTCATATGAATGTTCTAATCACAGGAATTTGGTTTGATTCTCCGCTCTCATGCATATAAGATGTTACCAAGATGTTGGGAACAATTCCACATCAGCAGAAGTAGAGGTATGGTCACTTGAAAGCGACGGGAAGGCTTTCCTTCTAACAGTGATTTTTCGGAGGTTGGAATTACTGTTTACCCCTCATTTTGGAGACAAAGCCCGATTCCCCCTCCCTCAGGACAATAAGTTCCATCTACCCCTACCTCAAAACAATAAGCCCTGTTTGCCCCTACGTTGGAATAATCAGCCTCATCCACCCCTGCCTCGGAACAATAAACCCCATTCACCCCTACCCCCGGAGAATGAGCCCCATCCACCCCTTGTACTTGTCGAGGTCATATTATGACAGTATATTATTCGTTTTCTTGAAGGGAAGGGTGAATTGGTATTATTTTTATGCTTTTCATTACTTTCACTGATCATTTCACCCATGCAAATGTCATGCATGTACGCATGTCAAACATGAAGGTTGGCTACCAAGAACATATGTACATATTTACATTAATGTTTATAGCTTGACAGAGTTATTGTAATGTATTAATGGGGTACATTCCCTTTGCGTTTACATTCAAGTTCCTTTTGCTTGGTTACATTCTACAGACAAAAACATGAATTGGGCGTGTTGTGAAAGTGAATCTTATCATTGTTCCATCGATGCACACATGTGATGATTGCTTTCTATGAGCTGGCACGCGTACATGTGGTGGCATGAGTACCTGCTGCCGCTTAACGCGTTGACGGTTGATGATGTTAGGCAATTTGGATTTCATTGCTGAACGCTTCAGCAGTTGGCACTCTGGCGACTACCATGAGAACCTATTGTGAGCGTCCTCGTTCACATCTGGCACTTACATTTTTCCAATTTCCGGTCGCCAAGGACATGCGTAAGGGTAAGAGGTCTCATGTTCGAAAGTACATTGCCACGGACAGTACCCACATCCCTCCACTGTTTACCATAGTAGGGTAGTCCGACTAGTGGATGAGTTTTCCCGCCGATGTGGCTCTATGGTGGGTCCAGTCTCATTTAGTCTTGCTTGCTCGCTGTTGATGCCGTCACGACTGCCACCAACAATGCCTCTATAGCAGTTGTGTCCTGTGTGACTGCGGTATGGTGGTCAAAGTTGTAGAAAAGACCGGTGAGTGTGTTTAGGCGGGTAGATGGGATACAATCCGTGCTAGATTGTGGAAGAAATGTTTCAGATGGCTTCTCAACTTGAGTCGTGGCGTCTAGCCACTTGACCAAGTCCTGACGAGAAAGATCCACCCTCCTCTCTTGTTCCTGCTCTACAGCGGTACCCTGATAACCCTCCGTTAGATGACACATCAGACGGGTTTGATGATGTGATGGTTTAGTTAGAACCGGATTGGAATGATGACTGGTTTCAGAGGAGGTTGGAAGAGTGGGATGGTCTCCCACAGAACCAACCCCCTATTGAGCCACCCCATGCTATGACCTCTCCGGATATTGGAGAAGCCTGCCTGGTTAGGTATAGCATGTCCCTCCCACATGCACAACTTGCTAATTTCTATCTTGTTTCTTGGTAGTGTGTTTTGATTTCTATATAAATCCGCATGGCAAATGGTTTTAGTTGTGTTGAAGTTAAAAATCCCGCCATCTGTCTTCTTGTGTGTTCTCTCGGATAGGTGATTAGGACGACAAGCCATGTCATACTCCCAAGAAGCGCAAGGAGATGGAGAAGGAACTAAAGGAGGGCATGGTGTTCAAGAACATGGACACCGTAGGTTCCTATGCTAAGGACTACACGGTTGAAAACCGCTTTGGTTTGAACTGGATCCGTATTACGCCGACGCTTTTCCATGTCACCTATAGTGACGCCAAGACCAAGGGCTGCACCTAGCTGCTCCACGTCCATGTTACCGGCAAGTTTGGACATATGACTGTGTCCCACTACTCCAAGTGGCACCATTACGTGCCTAGCATCGGGTGCGGGAATCTTGCGTGGCAGAAAGGCTGGGAGGTACTGCAGCGCAACCCCACGGCTTCCACTACAACTCTACGGCAGGTGAAGATTTCATACAACACCCTCCACTGCACCAAGTCACATGCCCAAGAAAAGCTGATGGACAAGAATAGTGACACATGGAACCTTTTTCTCTCACACGTGGAAGAGGTACATGGACATGGTAAGGTTTTCTTATGTTCTTGCCTGCGCAACTGGGAGTCTTTTCATTTTATTGTGCATATCCACGTTTTTCCTGTAGCTGACTTGAGTCGACCCGGGTACACATGGCGTCGTGCACAGGGACAATAGCATTGCCTTCCTTAGGGCATTTGTTGCTCTTGGAGTTGCCAGAATTTGGGTTCAGCACAGTTACAAGATTGTGACCATGGATGCCACATTCTTGAAAAATGTTCATGAGTAGGTCCTCTGGCTTGCACAGTTCTCTGATGCTAACAACCATGCCGTATCCGTGGCCTGGACCTTAGCATCTACGGAGGAAGAGAAGGCTGGGAACTTCTTCTGTGCCTAGCTTGCACTGGCCTATTTCACTGCTGTCCAAGCAGGTTCTTGCATCATCACAAACAGGGAAAAGGGACTAGAGAAGGCAGTGCAGAAGCACTTGTCCAGTGCTACGCACACCTTTTACGCAAGGCACATGAGAGAGATCATGCATAGCAGCTACAACAAGAAGGCAACACACTGGGCTTGGAAGTGTGTCCATGCATTAACTCCAGAGCAGTGGGAGAAGGCATGACACACCTGCACTACTGAGTTTGTTTTCCTATGAATACCTACTTAAGAGGGAGGGGAAGGATGGGGTGGTAGTGGGGGGAGTGCCACTTGAAAAGTGAACTCGACTCCACTGCCCCTTGAGAAGTGGAGGCCACACATTGTCTAATGCAGCCGAGAGTTAGACCGCCCGCATTGCTACACATAGGGGGCTGTACTCGCAAAACTAATTCATGTCAAATTACATGCTTCTACATCATTTATTCTATGCACATCATAGTCAGGCTGTTGAAGCAAAGGACACATTGGCGCCAGCACAGGCCGACCTCCTCTTCCACTGCCTAGCGGTGGCTTGTGAGTACACAGTGATGGAAGAGGGGGCTTAACACCACCATGGTGAAAGGGCAAACTAAGAACTCCAGGCAAGTGTCCCTTGTTGACAAGTCATGCAGTTGTGGCTGCTGGAAGGAGTATGGCCTACCCTGTCAGCATGCCTGTGCATTTCTCTTGATAAAGTGGCACAACATAGAGAACTTGGTAGGCCCTGGCCTCACCCACATGGCGTTCTGTCAGGCATATTCCAACCCCATACTGTCCCAAGTGCTTAGGAACATAATGCTGGCCTGGCTACAACCAAGACCATGACGTGGGAAGGGGCGACCCCGTGCATCCAAGAAGGATCTCAAGACATGGCAGAAAAAAAAATCACCTGCTTGTGCTATGGATAGAAGGACCACACAAAGACACGTTGCCAGAATCTTGCTACACTTAGCCTTGTCCAGGCAACAACCCAGTACAGTGGTGGTCGTGCTGATACTGCACAGCGTGCAACAGCCGCACTAGAAGCACGTGCTGGTGCATCGGTGGGTGGAGGTCCACCACTTGCCGAATACGGTGCAGGTGACATAGAGTACGATCACAAGATGGTGCCTTGGGATGCATTAGATGATGAAGATTATGGGATTGAGAGTGATGGCTCTGGTGCGTACTCCCCTCTTGGTGGTGATTTTGGTGAGACTGTTACGCAGGATGAGCACACTGAGTAGCTGGATGAGTGAGGTACACATACATCTTTTACTGTTTTTGTGGTTTTCATTCATTCTTTTTGTGTTTTTTTTGCTTTGTTTTGTTAACTCATGTTTTTGTTTCTTTGTAGGACGAAGTATGGTAGGCTGAGGTGTTTGAGCGTAGCAGACTCTTGAAGGAAGGGTGGATTTCGGGTTAGACAGAGGGTCAGTGTTAGGCTGATTGGGCCAAGGTCACCGAGTCAGGGTAGGGAGGGGCGTAGGGTGTTGGTTCATAGAAACATGGATGGCTTCCAAGTGTCTGACAGTGAAATCGATGTACCCTACGATGCAGAGCACTATCAGCCATGGGATAGGCTATGTCCCGCGTGTGACACTGTTTATTTTCTCCAAAGGTTGAGTTGAGAATTGTTCAAAAAATACACATATCGGGTGGCTTGGCTTTGCTCATGGAAATCTACTTTGGTTGGCAGGTAACCATGCTTCTTATTGCAAGCTTTATGTTGGTGGGTTTTTTTACAAGGTTAACCTCCACACTATTTGTAATCATTCCTGATGCATGATTCCTTGATGAACCATTTGAACTCATATCTTTCACAGTTCATTTTTTTGGATATCTGTGAGCAAATACGTAAGGCCTTTTTGTGTATAGTGCACATGCTATATCCATTGTTATTCCATGTGTTATGGATAGTGTACCATCCACAAATGAAATTCCTCTAAGCTGGACATGTACCAGGCATGTCTTCAGTATTTGCTCAAATTCACATGAATGAACATATGTATCAAATGCAGACATGACAAGAGACATAGAACAACAAAAGTTATAACTCAATAGTGTACATATATGTAAGAAGCATGTTCATTGCATGCTCAATGAATCAGGAAACATGACAGGGTAAATGCAAGCGAAACAGTCTTCTCCACATCCATTGACACAGTGTGTATTCCTAGAGCCTACAATTAGATGGTCATGCCAAACTGTTTGCAACCCAATACACTTGAAGCAAGGCATATGTTGCACATGTCATCATTCATTGTGTATGAAGTGCTAGTTAGTGCACTCGTATGTCAACTTGAAAAAGACGTATATGCCCACATCATGCCAATATGACATTTGTATTGTGCTCCACTTTGTATCCATTGAACAGTAACTGGAGGGCATGCAGTGAGTTTTGTGTTCATTAGTTATCATTAGACACATGGTTCTTCACTTGCTTTGTTTTCTAATAGCATTTACATAATGTAACCACCACGTGGGATAAAGAACCGACAGTGCTACAAGTGGTGTAAATGCTAAGTATGGCTACAATGCCTACTCCATGTAGAGCATGGTCATTTGTCCTCTATTTTTCACATCCCCCGACAAGAAAATGCTTACGTCGAGACCCATGGCTCCCAATCTGATGGGCAATACAGCGGGCAATCATGGGGTGTCCACTTGCCCAACTGACAACACATGGTGTATCAATTGTCAAGTGTATTTTTGTTCATCATGTCTGATGTGCATTTGATCTTAGCCGAGTGGGCCACCACAGTGCCGTGGTCCAAGGGGGGGAAAGGGAAAGGGATGATGGTTTCATAGGACCTACATGAGGTTGTGATGGCATTGAATAGCACTGCAAAGGCAGCAGAGGATGTTTATCTCCAAGATGATTCATGTAGGAAAACGGTCTGCAACGAGCACGTGAGTAGGCAGTAGGGGAAAAAGGATTGTGGTTGTCCCCATTATATATGTTGTCAATATGCACAGGTTATGCGCTGCAACCAACAGAACTATGACTTGTACTACTTCTAGTATTTGAACGGCGCCACTTAACACAGGTACCCGTCATGTGCGGCCTACCGCACACAGAGGCAATGAGGTGCATTGACGAGTCCCATCCCAAGCCTTTGCCCAAACCAAGGCATTTACGTTTGGTAGGAAGTGTCTAAGTGTCGGGAGGATGTCGTTCCGATGGATGTGAACATGTACGCCGAGTATACTAAGTAGATGAGGATTACTTTTTTGCAGTTTTCTAATGTTCCACATCAACTTGGGTGCAAGGGGTGGATGAGGCTTTTTGTTCCGAGGCAGGGATAAATGGGCCTTATTGTTCCAAGGCAGGGGCAGATGAGAATGATTCTTTGAATGCAGGGGAGAATGGAGCTTATGGTTCCTCTTTAGGGGTGAATGAGGCTTATTGTTTCAAGCTCGGGGTATATGCGTGTTACGTTCCTGACATACACAAGTTTCTAAACTTTTCCATTGGACATTCAGTTGTTGCATTCATGGCCCACCATGCGACAACTTCCAGATTTCTACTCCATCCGGCCGAGGGAATTCTGGCCAACTGCCCCGACCTCCATTGTTTCCAGATTTTTTTGAAAACTTTGACCACCTTCCAAAACGGTGAACAGATTATTGCTAACCATTTCAACGTTTTGATATTATTTGGTTGACTCTTGACATTGCTCAACCTGTACGGAGAACTGCATCGATATTCTTGAAGTCCCCTGACTTCTCAACGGAACTTCTCAAATCCGCCACTCACTACTTGACCTCGCACGCATCGCTCGGCTCGAACGCCGATGACCCAACTTATGCCTCATTCTCATTCTTGGCACTGTATACATGTCCCAAAAACCCAAATTGTCTTCTGTCCCAAACCTCATCCATGTGAACCACCTATGTTCCGCTTGGCATAACACTTGGCATCAAAGCGCAGTGACCCTGGAGGAGCAACCGATGCATTAACTACGCGGCGACAACCTCGCACGAGTCTTTTGCGCATCTCCACTGTTTAGAAGATCACAGACCTCACGATGAAAATGGTGAACAGAGCGAGCACAACCAAAGACAAGTAGTAGTCCCCTGTGAGTACTTCAAAGATGGCGGATCAGGAACATGTGACCAACGACAGTATCCAAGTGAACCAGGCGATGGTGACGACTTTCGTGGCAAATGGTGAAACACCAAAGGACCCGAAGGCCAATCAAGTGACGGATCCCGTGGGCTCAACAAACCATTCACATCTGCCATAGCCTATTGGGATGACACCCGGCACGATGGGAGGCAAAGGCCAACAAGCACAAATCAACAAACACCTGCACCAGAATTTTTCAGGACTCAAGAGCCTCAAAACCCATCTGCTCCAACAGTTCAACGCGACCATGGAGGAGCTTTGAGTTTCTCGTGTGCGCAAAGCAGTGCTTACCGAGAGAAATTGGCAACTCTCACACGAACTGCACATTCCACTGGCACTTCTTGAATTGTTCAATCCCGCAAAACCCAAGGGACCGACGGTCAGGTGGCTCAAAAGGAAAACAAGTGGTGGTGGGGAGACAATGAAGAAGGACCGTTCACCACTTTGCGGTACGCTCTGACCTTGGCGCAAACCCTTTGATTAGCTGATCCAACTCTCTACTATGTCATGACTACAGACGCCTCCCATTGAGCCCTCAGCTCAGTCCTTATACAAGACCATGGCAACGAAGAACAAGCGGTTGCATACATGTTGCAAAAGCTGCAGGGACCAAAATTCAACTACGCCATGCAAGAGGAGGAGATGCTAGCAGTCGTACATGCATTCAAGACATGGTGATGCTATCATGAATGCAACCGATGTATCGCACGCAACGACCACCATGCGCCGAATTTTTTGAAGCAAAGCCGAACCTTAGTTGAAGTCAAACCCGATGGATGGAGTTCCTTGAATCCGGGTTCGACTACGATATTGAGTACCGACCAAGTAAAACCAGCCCAACAAATGCACTCAGCCGCAGACCGGATCTGATGGCTAAGGCAGCAACACTACAGCTGCAGCGAGATCCGTATCTCGAGCAGTTATTCACACGAGGCTACAACGAGCATGGTGGATACGACAAGGCAAAGTTCTGGTATGACAAACCCTATTGGCGGCGACGATTCACTTGCCAGGTAGTCGTCCTCCCGAACGTTGAACTCTGCCGCATGTTACTCAAAGAATACCACGACATCGGTCAAGGTGGACATTTTGGAGAAGACAAGACGCCAAAGAAGTTGACAATGCACTGCTGGTGGGATGATATGCAAACGGACGTAGCTAAATTTTGCATAACTTGTGACGTGGCCACTTGGACTTTTGCGGGCGCTCCTCATTATGACGGAACCGTGGACCGACACTTCCATGGACTTTGTCACTGGATTATCGGTCACACCCAAGGAATATGACGCAATCCTCATGGTGGTTGACAGTCTTTCCAAAACTTCAAACTTTATTTCGTCAACGACCACTATCACTGCTGAAGAAACAATATAGTTGTTTCTACACAACATTGTACGGTTACACGGCATGCCGAGAGCCATCCTGAGCAACAGAGACGGTCGATTCACCACCTGTTTTGACGCGGACTCATTACTCGTTACGGTACATCTTCGGATCTAGCTTTCAATGGCGTTCCACCCTCAAACCGACGGCCAACCGAGCGCACCAATCAGACACTCAAACAACTTCCCTGAACATTATGCGAACCACACGTGATGGATTTGGTACTAAAACTCCCAACCGCCGAAATCACATACTATTGGGCAATCTTCACCGCGACAGGTAAAGCTCCGTTTCAAGTGACGTATGGCAAACTTCCCGCTACACCAGCCAGACTACAAAGTCAGAGCAACATTCCTGAGGCTGACGTCCAATGCCGCGACTTCTCCTCCATATGGGATGAAACACGGCAGAGCCTCACAAAGACACAAGCAACGAGAACCGGGCTGACATCGTAGCGACGATGTGTTCACTGCTGGCAACAAAGTTCTCCTAGATTTGGCAAACATTAAACCCTGCGGAGCCGACTATTGGAAGCTTAAACCCCGATGGTTGGGACCGCTTGAGATCAAGCGCATGCAAACCCTTGTTGTTGCGCGACTCAAACTCCCCGACACTATGCAAGTTCAACCGGTGTTCCATACCCCAGTGATCAATGATTTCGACGACTGACCTGAAGCATAACTAATTCGACGAGTTTTTTTACACTTTGTAATTGTTTAGGGTGAACATTTAACTTCGTCGAAAAAGGGGTGGTAGTACGTTAAATTCGACGATCGGGTTATGTTAGTTATCTTCTTTCGACGAGAAGTGTACGGTTCGCGCTTTCGAACGACGAATTCAAATGGTGAGCCGTTCGTTGTTCGCGCGCGTCTGCCACATCGCGGCGCGCTGAATCTTTTCCGTTGGCCAAACCAGCCAATCACGGGCTTGCAAGGACCGCTGTCCAGCGGCTTGACGTTGTGCATGTTGCTGGTCATAGTCTGGGCACTTGATGTGGACACCTCATTGACTCTTCGCACACTTGAACACCACGTACCGACAGTCTTGTCAACCACCTGTAACCCCTTTACTATGGACCGCTTCCTCTCCAGGGTGTCGTCGGAGGAGCGCACTAGGCACCTCATGGAAGCACCGAGGCACAGGCCACCCGCTCGTGCGCACATCCCACGAAGGCCTGTTGGCCGGCCTCGCAAGGTCAGGGCGTTGACGTTTGACGACAGCGACAGCCCTAGATCTACTCCTAAGGGATACTCGACGTACCTCGAGGACGCGCCCGTCCCTCCAACGCCCCTCTTCCTTCCTCCAACGTTCCACTGGTGATTGGCGAACTTGACAACCGGCAACACAACGTTTCCGAGACATGCACCATCCGTCCAACAGCTCCGCGCGTGTAGAATTACTCCACTGGCGCTGGACCCTCGCGGATGCCACCTGTCGCTGACGCCATGCCCGTGCATCAAGTCGACCCTGTTTGTCGCGCACAAATAGCAGTAGAGAAAGGCAAGGCCAAGGCCTGTTCCCCTCCAAAAAAACGCCATGACCTTCCGCGCAAACGTTTGGGCTCCGGGAGATTGGTCATCAACGACGGATATCTGTCGGAGGGGAACAAACATTACGTTCCACCGAATGATGCTGCTAACAACGACGCCTCCACCACACCGCAGGATGATTCATTTGACGGTAGTAACGTCAGCAGCAACAGCAGCAGCAGCGATGACGGGCAGTCAAGCGACGACAGCACGGACACTGAATGTCTCCAACTATCAGTGTTGCAATCAACCACAACGGGGTCGTAGTCTACTTCGTCCAAGAGAGGACGATACTGTGACTGGTGTGGAAGTGGCCACTTCCAAACCATTTACAAAGCGTACAAATGTCATCCATCGGCCTACGCAGCAGTTCAGCATTTGAAAAAAACTTTTGTAACCCCCGATGGCTATAGCGTTTTTGACCGACTTGCAGCCGGCACCTTCCATGGTTGGTTTGTCGAGGGCACGAAAGTGCTTAAGCAACAATACGCCGATGCCGTCATTGCCAGCATTGTTGCTGCTCCATCGGCTCCTGTGAACAACAAGAAGTGCAAACAGGGGTGTGCAGGCAAGCGCGCGTGGATGGAAGATAAGCCGGAGATCGTGGCTGAAATAAAAAAGAAGCTGACAACGGCGAGAGATGCAGGACACGGCCTCAACTCCAAGGGCATTCGCCGCGAGATTCGAGGCATCGTCGCTGTGCATGCTCCTGATGAGCTCGAGTGCATGGGACTTCGTGTGTTCAATCGACCATGGGTGCGCCGATTCATCCGTAAACAACTAGGATGGTCGTGGCGTTCAGCGACAAGAGCAGCGCAGAAGGTGCCGTCCGACTGGGAGCATCAGGTCTTGACCATGCACCGTCGTGCGGCGTGCATGGTCACTCTCTACGGCATCGTCCCGTTTATGGTGCTGAACGCAGATCACACTGGCGTGCAGCTGATGGCCACACGTATGCACCACGCGGCGTTGATGATGTGGGAATCGTCGGACTTGACGACAAGTGTCAAGTCACCGCTGTCGTCACGTCCTCGATGAACGGGACACTACTCCCGATGCAGCTGGTCTTTGGCGGCAAGACACATCGCTGCCTGCCACGCGGAGAGAGCGCCACTGCCCTGACGGACGACGGTTGGCACTTGACTTTTACGCCGACACACTGGGCGAACGGCGACACGACGCAAGAGTGGGTGCGGTACATTGTGCACCCCTACTACATAAAAGCCTGTCGGGAGCTGGGTGTCCGTGAGGGTGAGGCTCACCTTCTCCTTGTGTTGGACACATGGCGTCCACAGATCTGTAGGACTTTCCAGGATTGGCTGCGAGATAATTCCCCCTACATGCACACTGTCTACATTCCAGCAGGTTTTACTCCAAAGGCACAACCTGCTGACGTAGGCATCATTCGACCATTTAAAAACAAGCTAGAGGAGTTGTTTTCTGAGTGGGCCACAAAGAGGTCGATGGATGGGGGAAGCATGCACCTCGGTATGCCGATTTTGAAGGATGCATCATGTAGCTGGTTCCATGCTGCGTGGGAGTATGTGCGTGATGCTGAGCCTATGGTGAAGAATGCGTGGGCCTGATGCAACTTCCCTCGCATCTTCGATCCAACGTTTCAGAGGGCAGCTGCACCCTTCGCTGGCAAACTGCTCTTCCATGATGACACTGTGGTTGAAGATGACTTTGTTGTTTGATTCTTGTATGCCATTCCATGTACCGCTGATGCGTAAAGAAATAACTCTTCGCTCCGTGCATTTTTGTCTGTTTGTGGTCGCATATTTAATGAAGCTAGTGCGGCAGACTGGATTCCTAAACGCTCAGCCTAGCCATTCCTACCCTGAGAAAAAAAATCACCACGCAAAAAAAATTAAAGGGTGCATGAACCGAGGCATAGAAAAATGCAAAATATGGCAGTGGTACCTTAAATTCGACGAATGAAGTCTGGAATTATTTAGGTGGTACGTTTAAATTCGAAGAAAGTTCGTTTTCGACGAACAAAAAATGTATTAACATTGAAATCAACGATCACTAGGGTATCCATGGACTCCAGCACTACCTGGACCTCAAAGATAACTTCTGCACGAAGGATGTGCCTCCCCCTCCACTTGTATAGTGGACGAGGACACGGAGTACGTCATCGAGGACATCATTGGTCATCGACGACGTGGCAAAACGGCAGAATATCTTATCAAGTGGCACGGCTATGACGGCACACATGACAGCTGGTAACTGTACGGCAACCTCCGCGATGTCGATCATTTGATCGACGAATGTTTTTGCCGTCACCTGGCCACATCTGTACTCGCGCCGGGACGTTGCGGCTAAAAGAGGAGAAGTGTTACCTACTAGACGTACTCTAGTCCCTAACCTTTCCATGTGGGCATATCTATCATACAGAAATAGCCTACCGCGCAGCAAGACCCCTATTTTCACTCCGATGGTTGAGGGCAATTCAGCCAACCGCCCTCACCCTCTGGCGATCCTTTTCGCATTTTCTGACAACTTCAACCACTTTTCGAGAATCATCGACAGAAGTATCATGACCTCTCGGTCTACTTGTTGATGCATAAAGAAGTATCGAGATTTATAGAGATGCATCTCACATCTTTGCCGTTGATCTTCAAAGCCCCCCGATTCCTCGGCGGAGCTTCTCGATCCGACCACTCACGAAGCCAATCCATACGTGCCGCCCAACAAGCGACTCGACGATCTCGACTTTGCCTCATTTGTAACTCAGCACTTGTGTACATGTGTTCGATCATTTCAACTCTTGTCATCGTCGTACACGTACTGCTAATTATAAATTGCTCAAGTGTATCAAATCCCAACTGTCTTCTGCCTCGTAACTTTGACCTGTTCACCATTTACACTTAGTTTGGCATAATAAATAGTCCTCATTTTCATAGTTTGTTCGTGAGTTTTGGCGTAATTGGTGGCTTCTTCTAGGACTTGCCGCGGCGCGTCCCTCCTGTCAATGGTCGAATCAAAATCAGAATCAAAGCGTCGGTTCACCCCCCTGCAATGGCGGCTGGAGCCGATAGTACCAGTAGCGGCATGTAAGGTGGCGGTGGCGGTGATAGCAGCCTAATCCGCAGCAGCAGGCGCAGGAGCAGTGGTAGCAGCAGCTCCGAGAGCAGCAGCAGAAGCAGCCGTCGCCGCAGCAGGAAAAAAAATCTTGGCACAGGGTTGAGGGAGAGGTTCAGAAGGAAGCGGGATTGCGCGAGGTTGGGAAGGGGCGTGACGTCGCATTAGTTCAACACATACGGAACTGCAAGGTTCTGGGACGTAACTTGCATGCCGAGTTGAGGTCTTGAACGCCCCTTGGACCAGCAATGGCGGTGGCAACATGGTGTAGGTGCAATGTGGCGGTGCCCATCCGTTGTGCTGGTAGCTCCCCAGGTGGGTACATCGGTAGCTAAGCCGATCATTTGGTCAGTCGGTCGGTTACTCATTGTTGGTTGGTCGGTTGGTGCGTCAGTGGGTGGGAGGGTGGGTGGGTGGGTGGGTGGGTCGGTCGGTCGGTCGGTCGGTCGG
>SZWC01018750.1:23052-53555 GCA_023375785.1 Penium margaritaceum | reverse complement strand
GGGGGGGGGGGATCGTGGGCCCCGCAGCTGCATTTTTCTTTGAGCAAGGTGCCACCCATGAACTCTCCACTCCTTATACGCCACAGAAAAATGGCATGTTTGAGGGATGGAACCACACAATGCTGGATGTTGTGTGCTCCATGCATGTCGAGTCGGGTCTCTCCAAGGCCTTTGCCTTTGAGGCCATGGTTTACATGACGTGGGTCTGGAACCGTGTTCCTCATGGCCCACTCTCCCGTCATGTCATCCCCTACGAGCGATGGTTTGGCCACTGTGCTGATCTTCATTTGGCGTGTGTGTGGGGTTATCTGGCATGTGTCAAAGTCCCCGACGTGCAGCAGGACAGCAAGTTGTCACCTTGAGGTCGTCTTTGTCTGTTCCTGGGCATTACCCCCTAGACAAAAGCTTGACTGTTTTGGGACCCCGACAGGAATCGTATCATCGAGTTTCACGATGCTATCTTTCTTGATTCCTACACACAACATGATTTGCTTTGGATTCGAGCCTCATCTCATCACCCCCGTCGTGCCTGCTCTCCCAACGTGTGGGGAAGAATTCTCATGCGGCTGGTCCCATCGAGTCGGGCACATCTGTGGGTCCTACCGATTCGTCACCCTCTGCTTTGCCTTTCCCTCCTGCTTTTGTAGCCGCACCTAGGCCTCATGATTCTGTGGGTCCTGTCACTACATTACGCGTATTCCTGTTCCTTTTGATATCTCACCGTCAACCCCCACGCCTGTTGTGCTACCTATCTAATCCCCTCTCGTTGATGTGACGTCTCCTTCCTTTGCCTCTCCAGCTCCTATCTCGTCCCCTGGGTCGTCGTCTTTCTCCCCCATTGCTCCTGAGTTGGCCGTTGATCACGCCATTCTCTCAGCTGGTCCAAAACTCCCTGTGTCTCAGGTCTCACCTCCTACCTCCCCTTCTATGAGTCCAGCTGGAGCACCCTCCTCACTTCTTACAGACCCCTATGAATCTTCTCCTAGTTCTACTCCTAATGTCCTTGCACCTGAGTTTCTTCATCCAAACACTCGGGAGGTAGGTGGTCACCTTCGTCCGCGACCACCCACCATCCGACGTCAATACACGGTCCAAGTTGGCCTAGGCAATCAGTTCTGGCCCGTCTAGTCGTCAGTGGCGACCCTGGCACAAAGGCACTTGGGTTGACTGTCAGGGTTGAACCGAGGGTGCAATATGTCCAAAGACTGTGACAGGCTACGTACAACTGCAGCATGAGCATGTTTGTGCTCACAATGCAAGCAAAATTCTGGGCAGTGCGTGATGTGCCACCCAGTGCGCGAGTCCATGTGCAGCATGCCTCAGCCAAAGGGTTGCCCGACCTCGTCACGCTGGATGGCGCACGATCACAAGCGGGCTCAGAGCAGTGGGAAACAGCCATCAAAGAGGAGATGGCTGCCCTAGTTGAGCATGGGATATTCAACATCGTTGACTTGCCCCCAGGACAAAAGGCTGTGAAGGTGGGATGGGTGTATCGCATGAAGAAGAAGCTTGATGGCTCGACTGATCGCAATCAAGCCAGTCTGTTGGCAAAAGGCTATTACCAAGTGCAAGGGATAGACTTTGATGCTACATTTTCACCCGTTGGTAGGATGGACACAACATGTGCTTTCCTTGGGCTTGTGGCACACCATAACAGGGAGGTCCATCGGATGGACGTGAGTAATGTGTTCCTGCATGGGAAATTGGATGAATAGATTTACATGGTTCAACCGCCCGGGTATGATGATGGGACGGGTCGTGTGTGGTACCTCTTTAAGGCCCTACACAGACTCAAACAACCATCCAGGTTTTGGAATAGTGAGATACGATCGATGCTTCAGCGGGAAGGGTACAGAAGGAGCGATGCTGACCCGTCACTCTTTCTTAGCGAATCATCTGCCACTTTTGTGGCTATCTTGGTGTATGTTGATGACCTTCTGATCACGTCACCAGATGTTACAATGGTCGAGCAGGTTAAGGACGTGCTACAAGCTACATACAAGATGAAAGAACTTGGTGAGGCTGCGGTCTTCTTGGAAATGGAGATTGTCCAAGATCGCGAGCGCAAGATGCTTCACATTCACCAGGGTAGATGCATTGAGATCCTGGAGGAGCGCTTCCGAGACCTCTTGGCTAATGTCCCTTCTGCATCTACACCCAAGACCCCCGATGGGCAGAAACTGTTCAAGCCTATTAACCCTGTTGATCTGGGTGAGCTAGTGGATGTGACCTTGAACTTGTGCCTTATCTGCCTCTCATTTACTTGGTCTCAGCTACGCGGCTGGACATTGCCTTTGTAGTGAACTTGCGAGCACAATTCCCACAGAGTCTGCGCACTGTCATCTGGAGGCGGCCATACGCATCGTACGGTACATGTTGTGATCACCATCCTATGGGCTCTTGTTTCACATCCATCCTTTGATTGTTATGTCTAGGTTCACCGACAGTGATTGAGCATGGAGCACCAATGGGAAAATTCCCACACAGGGCATGTGTTTCTGCTTGGAAATACGACGTTGTTGTTGAAGAGTGGGAAGCAGGGTTGTGTCACCCCGGAAACAACAGAGGCTAAGTATGTTGCCTAGTAGAATGCACCGTTTTGCATCGTGACAATCGCAGTGGCACTGACATGGCTGCTAATGATGGTGCTTTCCATGCTCACACAAAAAACATTCCTATGGAGTATGACTTGTACATGGTTTGTGGGAGCTACGACACGTTGAGGTTGTGTGGATCAAGACAAAGCGCCAACTTGCTGACTTCTTGACGAAAGCGCTGGGTCGTGGTCAGTTTGAATGTGCACTATCAGCCGTCGGACTTGCCTCCATGTGGTCTTCATGCTGTGCCATGGAGAGCTCAGGGTACATGTGTCACATGTCAATGTTGAAAATCCACACATTGTTCTCACATTGTTGTGTTGCATTTGTCTCATACCACGGTTTCTCTTTCATAAACATGATTGCCATGGTTCATGAGGGAGTGGTGTTGTATGGGAATGGACAGACACTGATAGNAGGATGCGGCGAGCCGTGGAAGACGGCTTTAGAGAGGCCAGTCCAATGACTACCATTGCCATGGAGGGGAAGGATGCAGTGTAGGAATCATGAGTAGAAGGACTTTTCCAATACTGCCTGCTGTGTAGCTTTGCATTTGAGACCATATCAGGGTTGTGCCCGTGTTTAATTGGAAAACAATAGTTTGGCTAAAGCACCCGGATTCAACGGAGGGTCACTGGTTATGCCCATACACAAGCAGGGCGTACAAAAAAAACGAGGCTCATGATTGAGCCATCCTTTGGGAGCGATGAGAAAGCTTTTCACAAGCCTTCTCGTTGCTCAATCGTCACGTTCTGCTCAAGCTGAACTCGTGACTGTGCTCTTACACATTCCAATGGATGCTTCCATCCGTGGACTGTGAATCATGGTTGTCCCTCCCCTCTTCCCTCAACTATAGTAGGAGTGTGTGAGAGAGACGTGAGACATCTATCATTGGAGAGCAAATCTAGCAAACCTGGTCCCGTGCCAGCGTCAGTTCCTTCTGGCACATTTGGTCAACTGCTCGTGTCCGTTTCCTCACGGACACATGATCCCGTGCCGGTGACAACATCTCCAGTTGCACGTGTCCATCATTCTCCTGCTTCCTCTCCCCTTCCTTGTGAGTCCTTAGCCCCTACAGCTGTGGTCCAACTGGATGTGATACACACAAGTGACCTCTTGACTGTCTTCACACAAGCATTATCACTACATATGATTAAGCTGAATCAATGCTCTCGGATGCCACACTGGTGCACCCACGATGGACAATGTTGTGTTGGCGTCTCAGCCAAGTGCATTGGTGGTGCTCACAGCATCCATTCTAAACTTACTCAAGAGCTTGATTGATATGATTGGCCTTATATGCTTGGTTTGTGCTCAGCATAACGTGGAGAAAATAGTGCATGGAGAACATGCATCCACATACGCTCGCGGTCGTTGATGGTTTTTGTAATACATGTGTCAAATAGGTGATGGTAGGATACTGATCCCTCGGGACCACACGACCGGGTTGTCCTTGTGTGTGAGAAACCACCAGCAGCTTGCTTGCTAACAGGTTCGGTTCAATCCCTGGGTGGCTTCCGGGCCCCGCGTCAAATCTCTGGCATTGGTGGCACAATCAACAGGCCAATATCACCTTGTTTCCCTTTATTCAATCGTCATCGCTGGCTTTTCCTAAGTGAAACATTGCTTACTCCATTCTTTGGCCATGCATGTGGCACCCACCTTGGGTGTATTACACTATGCACCCTAGCAAGCATTGATACATGCTGGTATCTGAGCAAGGAGGCCAAAGTCTCCGACTATAGAAGGAGATCTTCTCCCTCCACAATCGATCCTCGACCAGGCCCACAACTGTGGTGCGTCCTTGTCCCAACAAGGAGTGAGACAGCTAGAAATGTGACATCTGCAATAACAAACAGCATGTTGCTCATTACCTGCACTCTTCCCCTGCCATATCTTCGGCGTTGTCTGCAATAACCTAGGATCTCTGAGGTTGAGTCTGCCTTGTTAGTCGTGACAGCCTCTCTAGCAGCAATACTACATTTAATCTCTATAACATGAGTGGTTGCCCTGACTCCAGGACCCCAAGTGCGAATTTGCTCTTGCAATTTCAACTGCTATGACTGCCCGTGCATCTGCAACACCGGCCGTCTCTTTGGCCTTGTGAGAGCTTTTCTCATCTCTAAGGTCTAGCATCCACTCTAGTGGTGATGGACCCAACTATTGCTTTGACAACAACAATCCATCCTGCGCACGTGTAGCATCTCTTTGAGATTACTGTCTCCATAGCGTCATTGACTGCCCTAGTACACACTTTTACAAAATAGGCAGCCTCATCTATTACTTCTCCAGCGGTATTTGCTCTCGCACAAGCGTGGGTCTGCACCCATGCCAGTCCAAGACTTTTGCACATTGGAGCAGCAGCAACCAGTTGCTAAATGCATCTGTGGTTATTGTTTCATCAGCAGCAAGTGCACATGTGTAGTATCTCTTAGACATTCCCGCCTCCTCAGCATAACTAGATGTACGAGCACTCGCTCCGGTGGCAAAAGCATCCGTAGTTTTGCTTATGCAGCAACATTCGCTCTCAGACGGGTGTAGGTCTACACCCACGCCGGTTTGAGATATCTTGACGTTGTACCAGCAGTACTAAAGTGCCACTAGCATCCGCACATATGCATGGGCTGCTGCTACCACCGTGCTCTTAGCAATAGCAGCAGCAACAACAACAACAACAACAACAACAACAGCAAGAGCGGCGGGAGTAGTAGGCACAACAGCAACACTAACCAGATACCGATAGAGGCAATTGAATCGTCATCACCCTAGCATCGCCACCGGATACTGAGCCGGTCCCTGCATCACCGATGTTTTCTTGTGAGCATACATGCATCAAGAGCGCAGCGAGAGAAGTTGCAAACACGGTCGCCAAGGCCCTGGTTGCTACCCCGGTGAAGACTACGACCTAACCGGCTGGTACAAGAGGGAGGGTGCTGCCGACTATACTTCACACTATGGCTCAGCCTTGGACGATTCCCCGATGCCACTTCATGCTCCAGCTCCAGGGACACCATGAGATAAAAAAAAAGCCCAAACTTCTATCTGTTGCCTTGCAGCGCAGCCTTGAGCTGAGATGTTTACTGTATTTTCCCATGTCCATTAGGACAAGGGGTGATCTGTTGAAAAATTTTCCACATTGATATTTTTTACACCATGTCGGTTGTCGATGAGGAATATGCTGCCTTGCAAGCAGAGCTAAAGTGCAAGCACACTGCTCTACTGGATGCACTCAGTGCCCAGTGCACAACAAAATAATTGTTGTGTCATGAGCAAGACGACCAGGATACCTCTGCTGGTCACATTACGGACTTGGTCCTGAACCATCTCCAGCCCACACTACGCAACATACCCTCTGCGTCAACTGCTTTTGCCGTTGCTATTGCATTATCTACTACACCCACTTCCGCATCAACCACGTATGGCACCATTCAGTCTCTCCCCCTTGCAGTCGCTGTCGCAACCGATGCAGCAGCAACCAAAGCTTAAGCATTGCCTCTGTAGAGACAAAGAATATTAAACATTTCACCACCCCACTTCACTCCCAACCTCACCTTCTCATCTTGGGAGACTTTGTTAAGTTCATGGGATTAGGGGGAGCACCTCTGGAAATACTACCATGACCTTAATCCCTCGGCTAACTTTCCCATTGTCCGTGTCAAGTCAGATTCAGCTTGCGCTATTTATGTCCTCATTTGTTGAGGGCCTGACGATCTTGCTAATGAGGCCGGGTCCAACAAGCTGTCAACGCACATCGCACGACTGCAGACCTAGTTTTTTCATACGCTCTCATCAAGCACCACACTACAATTATAGGCCATGCCCAACATAGAATCCTCATTGTTCAATTCAATGCACTGTCTATGCATGCTGATAAGACAGCTGATTCATACTAGGCTTGCAGCTTTACACTGTTACGCAAACCATGCAAGGTAGCTCTAGGCCAGCTCCTAGTAGTCCTCTCCACCGTCAACGACCTCGTTCCAAAGCTCTCTCTCACATCTTTAGGGAGGTGCATGCCTCTAAGCTTGAGTGCCTCGCAACAAAACAAGTCACTACTGACGCCCCTCCAAGCATTGGTTCCCTTTGGGAGTTCACAGCACAGCACCTCACCGGCGGGTTGAGTGCTTTGTAGAACAAGCACATTCACTGTGCTATGATCGCTACAACTACCACCGCGATCTCATCTTCAACTGCCTCCTCAGTCGCCTTTCCTACCTCCTCATCCACCGTACCTGCTTCCTCCCTAGTGACTAGGATGCTAGCCAGGATGGTTCTCACCAGACTACCTCCACAGGCATCCGTCATTAGGGATCATGACTTTCCATAACCGTTTGGAGGACGATTGCCAATTTGACGCAACACTTTTCTATGCCATCCACCAGCACCATCTCCGCAATCAGGGAGATGAGAGTGTACATTCAGATCTGGGGTCACTTGCGTGTGACTCTGAAGATGTACTTCTTGGTTTTGCATTGGGTTGAGTTTAGGTTCAGCATCTTGCCTGTGTTCCATTAAGAGAGGAATAACATTCTGTTTGGTTACCTCTTTTTCTTGTAGCCTGTAACTAGCAAATCCCATCGTGTTTTTTCCTCATTGCTGTCAGGAGTTTTCCCTCCTTTGATTTCTTGTTGAGAGGCTTGTTGACCCTTAAATCCAGAGGAACCCATTGTTGAAAACTTGCCCCTCCGCATGCCCAAGTGTGGCGCCGGGAGGCACGGACGAGCCGCCAGAAAGTGAAAGATCCAAGCCAGAGGATCTGGTGACTCAAGGATTGCTCGGATCCTAAAATGGATGATTGCCCCATAAATTTGATGAGTTGTTGAATCCAGTGGAAGTTGTTTCGCCAGAATCGAATAAGTATCAAGGGAGATATGGCCTTCCAAAGTTGGGGTGTGCGCAGCAGCTCTAG
The DNA here is from genome assembly GCA_023375785.1 of Penium margaritaceum. Taxonomy (NCBI): domain Eukaryota; kingdom Viridiplantae; phylum Streptophyta; class Zygnematophyceae; order Desmidiales; family Peniaceae; genus Penium; species Penium margaritaceum. Next base: position 46,049 of record SZWC01018750.1, on the reverse strand, counting down.
GAGCCGGCTCCGACTCGAAATCCGGTGGATAATCGACCGGATTGAGTAACAAAAACACCATCTGGAGAAATTGCTCCGGAAGGCCTGCCGAGGCGTCCAGTGGATAATCCACCTGATCAGGTGGATCATCCACCGGATCCTGTAGTGCAGCTTGTTACTGAGGGACAGCCAAAATCATGGCTTAGCGTCCGAAGCTCAGTAGTACATTTTGGTACTCGGGAACTTGTTCAAAATTAAGACTGCAGGTCCACGGACATGTTTCGAACCTCGTCACACCCCATCACCAAACTCGACCCAAAAGTGGGGAGGGTGTGTGGAAACAGTGCAGGGGACCCCCACACCATGTGCAATGAGATCTGCGCCTTTGGAAAGGTGCTTCGCACGTGAATGAAGGCGCCACGGCGAGTGGCAGCGTCAAGCTTCTGTGGTGGGTGAGACCTGCGCTTTGGCAAGCGTAACTTGGGCTACGCTTGGCCAAATTGTGCGCAGTTTGGTGCATTGGAAAGCTCATGAATAGCCCTATAAGTATTGTGATTATGTTCATGCTAAAAAACTAATGCAGAAATGCGTTATTCCCTTCGCACAAGTGACTGTCTCTAAATGCCTGCTGACATGGTATGAGGTGACCAGAAAGCTCATGCTCAGTCTCAGAATCGTCCAAGACAGAAGAAGTGAACCACTAGAGACGATCAGACAAACGTCGGGACCGCACCTCGCGGATTCCATCCTGACAAAGGGTTATGGACCCATGGGTCTGAACGCCTCCAACGTTCACCCCTTCTGCAATGCACGGGATCCTCATCGTGGATGTCGCCGTGAAGTTCTGAGAACCCGTCGGAGTTGCGACTGTGCACGTGGCGCAGAAAGAGACATAGCCAATTGAAAAGCATGCAGGCGGCCCGAGCTTCCGGCTATGGAGGTGGCAGTTTGAGCTGCACCTCTCGCATAAGGGGCTGCTGGTTGTCATGTTGGGAAAGGAGGAGCTCACAGAGGTGACTGCTACAGAAGCGGAGAAGCGGGTCTTCGAAAAGAAGAACACGGAGGCGCTCATGCTCCTGGTGTCCGGGACAGCCGAGTTGCAGTGGGGCTACTTCCAAGGCTGCAAGCTGGCAGCCAAAGCTTGGCAAAAGCTCTGCGCCATCTACCAATCCAAGTCGCTTACGAAAAAAATCTTTGCGATGAAGCGGCTCCTTGTGGAGAGAATCAAGGAGAGAGATGATGGCATCTCCACCATGCAGTAGATCGAGTCGCTCGCCTCGTAATGCAACGCCGTGGGGTGGAAGATCGACACGCAGCTGCAGGCAATGGCCCTCCTCATGGCCCTACCTGACAGTTGGGGTCCACTCATCACCGTCCTTGGAGGATGGTCGGAGGACAAGCTCACCTATGGCACGGTCGTAGAGTACATCTGCAATGAGGCGCGGCGACGGAGTTGCGGGGAGTCCTTGTCTTCATCATCAGCCCTCGTCACCAAAACGCGTGGTGGCGGAAGTGGGGGCCGAGGAAGCCGCGGAAAGGGCGGCGGCAAGAAGGACGCCAAGAAAGGTGCGTGCCGCAACTGCGACAAGGAGGGCCATTGGGCCCGTGAGTGCTCGGGGGAGGCAAGAACTGGCGGCAAAAACAGTAAGGGCAAGTCGCTCCTCAACGGCAAAAAGAACCACTTCCTCAAGAAGGCCAAGAGGCGGTGCCTGGACTCCGGGGGCGAGAAGCACACCCAAGTTGAGAAGGTGGAGTTCGTCACCTACAAGAAGTCCTCCAAGGCAATGGTGGTCACGAATGAAAAAGTCAAGCCGGCGGCCGGCCAAGGTGACATGGAGGTGGAAGTCATGGTGGGTGGTGAGAAGGAGTTGTGCACAATTCGTGATGTGCAGCACGTCCCTGGCCTGGCTGCCATCCTGAGTGTNAAGTTGAGAAGGTGGAGTTCGTCACCTACAAGAAGTCCTCCAAGGCAATGGTGGTCACGAATGAAAAAGTCAAGCCGGCGGCCGGCCAAGGTGACATGGAGGTGGAAGTCATGGTGGGTGGTGAGAAGGAGTTGTGCACAATTCGTGATGTGCAGCACGTCCCTGGCCTGGCTGCCATCCTGAGTGTTAGCCACCTGAAGGACAAGGGGTATGAGGTGCTCTTCCGCATGAAAGGCAAAGTGGTGCGCATTGATGGCGATGGCGAGGTCGTGCTGGAGGCAAAGTGCGAGGGTGGTCTCTACATTGTGGAGACCAAGGTGGTCCGCGCGGCATCGGATGCAACGGACTCACAGGAGCGCTTCGTCAACATGGCCAAGGGAGGAAGCGCTGATCCGGAGCTCTGGCACCGACGGTTGGGGCATTCGACGCACGCAACTGTTAAGGAGATGGTGAAGCGTGACATGGTGCGCGGCCTCGTCATCAACGGTGCAGATACGGCAGCAGATGCAGCAGCTCACAAAAAGTGCGAGCCTTGCATTTTGGGCAAGGCGCGGCGCAAGCCTTTCAACGAGAACGAGGCTTGTGCAAAGGACCTGCAGGAGGTCGTACACGGCGACGTGTGCAAACCGTTAAAAACACCGTCAAACAGCAGCTTGAGATATTTGTCACTTTCATTGACGACTGCACCAGAAAGCACTACGTGTACTTCATGAAGTGGGAGGGCGAGGTCCTGGACCAGCTGAAGGAGTACGTCACAGCGGTGGAGAGGCAAACAAGCCGAAAGGTCAGAGCGCTACACAGCGACAAAGGCGGAGAGTACGTGGGCTGCAGTGGGTGGATGAAGCAGCAGGGCATCAAGTGGGAACCCACTACGCCGTACTCGCCACAGTCCAACAGAGTGGCGGACCGAGCGAGCCAGACGCTACTCAACATGGTGCAGACCATGCTTGTGGATGCGGGGTTTCCACGAGGATTCTAGATGGAGGCTGTGTGTATAGCAAGCTACACCATCAACCTCACTCCAACAGCGGTGCTAAAGGGCAAGTGCGGCTGGAAGACGTCGCAAGAGGTATGGAGCGGGTACAGGCCAAGCGTAGCGCACCTGAAGGTGGTTGGGTGCAAGGCGAACACGATGGTGCAAGCGGCGAAACAACGCAACAACAAGCTGGAACCGGGGAGGAAGCCGTGCTTGTTCCTCCGCTACGAGAGCACGCAAAAGGCGTATCGGCTCCGAGACCCACGCACGTAAGAGATCATCCGCAGCCGTGACGTCGAGTTTGACGAGTAGTAGAGCTTCAGTAGCAGCAGCAACGACATGAGAATCAAGAACACTCCAAAACAGGGGGAGTGGTTCCAGCTCCTTGACTACGAGGAGGAGCTGGCGGACACAGAGGTCGATGATGCGGCGTCAGAGCGTGGTTGTGCAGCAGGTGTAGCAGCCGACGCAGAGGACTCCGACTACGATGAAGCCGGGCTAGAGATCTAGCGGAATGATCCGTCGAAGGAGGCACCGAAGGTGCCGAAGCACGCACTCCCAGCGGAGTTCACGTCGGGCGTTGGGGAAAAATCCTCCGGACTCGCCGCCCGTCCGGTTGATGGTTCACTGGAGCGGGAGAGATCCTCGAGGAGCCGTCCGGTCGATGATTCACCGGAGCGGGTAGAGTCGGAAGGATCGTAGCAGAGCGACGAGACGCCATCAAAACTGCCGCGTCGCAAAGGGATGGAGCAGACAGCAGGGGAGCATTTTGACATAGGCACTGGCTGATGGATCGGCATGACACGGTGCATGTTGGCTGCATTAACAGAGCTGACAACCGTGCAAAAGGCGCTTGCGCGGTTCAAGTGGAAGCACTGGGACGCCGCCATCAAGTCGGAGTTGGCGTCCATTACATGGCAGCTGGTTGACAGGCCGAAAGACGCCAAGATCATCGGCTCCAAGTGGGTCTTCAAGACCAAGTTCACAAAGGAAGGTGTGGTTGAAAAGTACAAAGCGCAGCTCGTGGCCAAGGGGTACGCACAGCATAAGGGCGAGCACTACATTGAGACGTTTGTCCCCGTTGCCAAGTTTACAAGCATCCGGGTGATCCTTGCGGTGGCAGCTGCAAAGACATGGAGCTCCACCTGATGGACGTAAAGACGGCCTTCCTCAAACGCATCATCAACAAAGAAATCTACATGGAGGTACCGGAGGGGGTGGAGGCGCCGGAGGGCAAGTTGTGCAAGCTGTGGAATTCCTTGTACAGGCTAAAACAGTTGCCCTGATGCTGGGACCAACAGATCGACAGTTTCATGGCACAACTTGGCTTCAAGCGCTGTGAGGCGGATCACAGCGTGTACGTACGGGGCAGGAAAAAGCTCCATCAGATTGTCGCACTCTATGTGGAAAGTCTGATCTTGTGCTCCTCAGACCTGCCAAGCCTACAGCAGCTGAAAGAGTAGCTGAGTAGCAGGTTCCAGATGTTGGACATGGAGGAGCTGGAGTTCTACCTCGGGGTGAGCATCACGCGGAACCGGAGGGCGCGCACGCTTGAGCTGGGGCAGGCCAAATACGTGGCCGAGGTGCTGAAACGGCACGACATGGAGGATTGCGAACCAGTGTGTAGTCCTATCTCCACGACCTGTGAACTAAGTGCAGCAATGGCGCAGCAAGCAAAAGAAGAGCGGGAGGATATGGCAGGGGTACCCTACAAATCGGCGGTGTGTAACCTCATGTACGCCATGGTGGTAACTCATCCGGACCTGGCCTACACGGTGGGCCAAGAGAGCAGGTACGTGGCCGATCTAGGGCCACTACGCTGGCAGGCGGTCAAGCGCATCCTCCGCTACCTGCAAGCAACGCGGCACGCGCGCCTGAGTTTTGATGGCAAAGGGTGGGCAGATCCTTTGCGCCTGGTCTGCTACATGGATGAAGACTACGCTAAGGATGTGGACAAGCGGAAGTCCACATCTGGCTACGTGTTATTCCTCGCTGGTGCAGTGGTCTCGTGGTGCAGCAGGAAGCAAGACGGCTTCGCCACCTCCATAGTCGAAGCAGAGTGCATCACGCTGGCCGAGGCAGTCAAAGAGGCGGTGTGGCTCTGCAGGTTGCTGGGGGAGCTGGGCGTGCCGCAGCTAGAGCCTACGGTGGTGCAAGAAGACAACACCGGCTCCATCTTGCTGACCAACAAGCCGACGTAGCACAGGAGGGAAAAGCACATCAACGTGCGTTATCACTACGCACCCGACATGGTCAAGAAGGGGCAGGTGGTGCTGCAGCACTGCAACACGCACAACATGCTTGCGGATTGCTTGACCAAAGCGCAACCCGCCGACGGGCACGCGATGAGCATGGCCGGACTTGGGATGACCAGCTATGATGGGCTGGAGGGTGCAGAAGAAGATGAGTGAGAGCAAGCACGAACAGCAGGCATGGCAGGTACAAGGGGGAGAATGTTGAAGAATTGCCCCTCCGCATGCCCAAGTGCGGCGCCGGGAGGCTCCGACGAGCCGCCAGAAAGTGAAATCTCCGTGCCAGAGGATCTGGTGACTCAAGGATTGCTCGGATCCTAAAATGGATGATTGCCCCATAAAGTTGACGAGTTGCTGAATCCAGTGGAAGTTGTTTTGCCAGAATCAAATAAGTATCAAGGGAGATATGGCCTTCCAGAGTTGGGGTCTGCGCAGCAGCTCTAGGAGCCGGCTCCGACTCGAAATCCGGTGGATAATCGACCGGATTGAGTAACAAAAACACCATCTGGAGAAATTGCTCCGGAAGGCCTGCCGAGGCGTCCAGTGGATAATCCACCTGATCAGGTGGATCATCCACCGGATCATGTAGTGCAGCTTGTTACTGAGGGACAGCCAAAATCATGGCTCAGCGTCCGAAACTCAGTTGTACATTTTGTTACTCGGGGACTTGTTCAAAATTCTGACTGCAGGTCCGCGGACAGGTTTTGAACCTCGTCACACCCCATCACTAAACTCGAACCAAAAGTGGGGAGGGTGTGTGGAAACAGTGCAGGGGACCCCCACACCATGTGCAATGAGATATGCACCTTGGGAAAGGTGCTTCGCAGGTGAATGAAGGCACCACGGCGATTGGCGGCGTCAGGCTTCTGTGGTGGGTGAGACCTGTGCTTCGGCAAGCGTAACTCGGGCTACGCTTGGCCGAATTGTGCGCAGTTTGGTGCATTGGAAAGCTCATGATTAGCCCTATAAATGTTGTGTTTTTATGCTAAAAAAAATGCAAAAATTTGTTATTCCCTTTGCAAAAGTGACTGTCTCAAAAGTGCCAGCTCACATAGCAGGAGGCGACCAGGAAGCTCACGCTTTGTCTCAGATTTGCCCAAAACTGAAGAAGTGAACCACTAGAGACGATCAGACAAACGTCTGGACCGCAACACGCGGATTCCTCCTGACACCCAGCACATGGTGTCTTGTCACTCCTCATTTGTCTCTCTGGATCCCTTCTGCTCTATTTGTTTTGTCTGGCCAACTTCTTCCAGTCCAGGGTGTTGGTGTCATTTGTTTTGTCGGGCCAGGGAGGGAACCATTTCCGCTTGAGATTTTGTGTGTGCCCTCCCTTTAGCTAAGTCTGCTCTTTGTTATGACTCTCAATGACCAGGGTACAATGTTTTCCTCCAGTTGCGGCATTGTCCATGTGTTGCATCGCATCACTTGATGCATCCTGCTCCGCGGCATCCATTGAAACAGCTTGTCTTGCATCCACTCCTTTCTGCCTTCTCCTTTATATCATCAAATCCTTCCTCATGATGAACTTAGAAAAAAAATCACGTCCTACACCTCTTTCCTTGCACACCTACATGGAGCATAAGAATGTGGATGGAATGGTTACAGATTGCAAGGAAAATGGTGCGTGTGGTGAGAATGTGAGGAGAGAACGAGTGAGAGAAACTCGCACAATGGGTGGAGCTTGCTTTCCAAGCCCACCTGTTGGCCGGCGAGTGGAGCTCGTCGGCGCTCAGCCAAAAATGAGGACACAATGCCATTCCTGGATTGCAAGTACACAACGACCCAACTCGGTATTGTTCTTCAATAAAAGTTCATGAGTAGGACTAAACTAGGTCACCGAGACAAGGCAGATCAAGCATGAACAAGGACAAAACCACACTGTTTTGAGACAGTGAAGGACCACACCATGTGGCTGCAAGATGGGTATGAGGCGCTGCTGCCACAAGGGAGGCCAGCACCGGTGGAGCAGGTGGACGTGTCACTAGTGCCTGGTTGCAGTTGCTCGAAAGCTGCTGGACTTGTGTCTGTTCCTCCGTTCTTTTGTTCCATGTGCCTCATTAAGAGTCTGCATAACAATGGAAGTCAGCCAAGAGGTCAGAGTAAGCTATGTACACAATCCCACTCCCCCACAACCACATGATGAACAATTCCACAGACATAACAGTGCTAATGCAAGCAACGGTGCAAGGAAATCATGGTGAATGAAAACAGATGGAGCACAAGGGCACAATTCAGTCCACAGGCAGAGTTCAATCCCAAAAAAGGTCTCGCTGCAAGGAAATTTGTACGACTGATGGCCTTTGTCAAAAAATCAGCACGCTGCAAGTCGACGCTACCTCACATGACCTGGATCTCACCTCCATCCACTAGATCGCAGATGTAGTAGTACTCGACATTGATGTGCTTTGTGCATGCATTAAGTACACCAGAGTTCTATGCAACAGCCTTAGTGCTCTCATTGTCAAATCAAAGCACAACAAGGGGCATGGACAAACGTAGTTCACGCAACAGACGCAATAACCACACACTCTCGGGTGCACCTACGCCAAAAGCTACAAACTCTACTTCAGCATAACTGCGAGCGATGCAACCCTGCTTGCCACTACACTTTGAGATGAAAATGCCTCCAATGAGGAAAATGTAGCCTGTGCAACTCTTACAGTCTGGGCTCCATGCCCGGTCACTGTCCGTGAATCCATCGAGGATCACATAGGCATGTCCTTGGTAGTGAAGGCCGATGTGGGCGGTGGAAACAATGCACTGCACGCACCACATGACATAAGCAAGAAACCACTTGTACAATGCCTATAACAACTGTGCAAGCAGGTTGAAAGTGAAGGTGATGTCCTGCCGTGTTTTCATGGCCCAGGTATATGAGCAAGCAAATCACTCACAGGTACAAGGTCACGTCGACTAGGTTCCCTTGCTTTGCGAGGTCGTGGGCCTTCAAAGCGTCCTGTCCATCAAGGGCGATCGGGGTTGACGTTGTGCGCACGATGCTAAGTTGCTCGGCAAAAATGCCCTCCCGGAGTGTGAGCATACCGCTCCTGGTGGACTAGAAGCGTTTGAAGAGCATGATCGTGCACAATTTTCATGCCAAAAAAGACTACAGCCTCTCCTAGGTCTTTCATTTTGTATTTCAACTATAGAAAACCCTTGACCACTTTGACAGCCTCAAGATCGGACGAAGGAATGAGAAGGTTGTCAACTTAGACCAGGATGGCCGAGAATGTCACAGGAGTCTGGAGGAGGAAGAGTAATGGATCTGTTGTGCTCTAGACATAGCCGGCTTATAGGAGAGTGCTAGTGATCTCCTTATTTCAGCATCGAGGCAACTGCTTGAAGCCATACATGGCATTCCGCGGCCGGTTCACAAGGCCACTACCATCCTCGAACACTCGGGGCTGGACAATGTAGATGGTTTTGTTCAGCAGAACATGTAGGAACGTGTTGTTGACGTCCATGTGGGGGAGCTCCCAGTCATGATGGGCCATCAATGACAGCAGGCCCGATGTCGTCGTTGTGCATCCAGCTGGTGAGAAAGTCTCTGTGAAGTCGATCCATTTCACATGATAATCCTTTTGGAGTCAGGCGGGCTTTGCAGTCATTAAATGAGCCATCTTGCTTCAGGTTCTTGAGCAAGAATCATTTGGCCTTAACGACCTTTCGTTCGCGAGACAAGTCTACAAGCTCGTAGACCCCATGTTCATCAATGGCCGCCAGCTCAGCCTCGTACGCTACGCACCAGAGTGCAGCGTAGGGCCTAGCCAAAGCCTAGCGCAGTGTGCTGGGATCTCGCCTCACACCCACCACACTTGGGTCTGGGCAGTAGCAACTCCTTTGCGCGTGGCCAAGGAATAGGCCATAGACAGAGGGCCAATGATGACGGTGAAATCTGCAAAGTAAACCGCAAGTCAATGCTTGTGAGCAAGGATTAAAATACCTGTATCACAGGTAACGTGAGCTTTGATGAGCCTCTACACATTATGGCCTAAATCCCTCGTTTTGGGGTCCCCACTATGCACATTACAAGCAAGACGCGGGCGAAGCTGCCCGCCTTCACCTCGTCAATAGGACTCTGGTGACGGTATACATGGAACAGGCGATGGATGTGTGTCAGACTATGGAAAGACTAGCGATGCGTCAGGTGGTGATGGCGTGTTGAAGAGGGATACAGAAGATGGTGACAACACAAGCGACTCGAGTGGCGATGCACATGATAAAGGTGGTATACACGACGCGAGCGGCACACGTGACACTGCCGGTGATGCAGGTGCATATGACGTCGATGGCACTTGTGATGCAACAGGTGACGTAGGCTCCTGTAATGCAGGAGGAACTTGCAATACGGTAGACGCAGGTAAGATGGGTGCCATAGACAATGCTAGCAGTATAGCAGCTGGTGGGTAGGACAAACCAATACAGCCCAAGGTGACCGGGACAGCATCATGCATCAGTCCACCCTCCCTTGCGTGAGGGATTGTACCATACCCAGCAGAATGCGACTGCATGGTGCACCGGCTGAGAGGTTACACAAGGAGAGATTCTCAAAGAATAGCACATCTTGAGACTCAAGAATCCATCACCGACTGGGGTCCCAGAAGCGCCAGTACTTGGAGCGTTAAGCTACGTCCACAAACACGCAAACGCAGCAGCGAGGTGAGAACTTGGATCCTTGTTGTTCTGGTGTGAACCAGAGGTAGGCAAGAGATCCCCACACACCCGCGAGCCGGAGGTCAGTACGGCATCTGTACCACAGTTGGTATGGGTGTGTGTGTGTTCAAGAGGAGGCCATGAGGGATCCATTTCCAAATCCATGTCATGTAGGCCATGCCCTCGAAGGCGTATGCTTCTTGCATGCCGTTGTCCACCCACATTGAGCAAATCATATCCTCTATGGTGTGGTTCTAGCGCAAAAACAGGCCATTCTACTGGGGCGTGGCCGGGGTGGAGAGGTTGTGAAACACCCGCACTTTGGCAAAGTACCAGTCTAGATCCCCCATTGGGTCAGTGAATGATCCCCGACTTCTTACTGCCTCGATTTGAGCGAAAAAATGTGGAGGGTATGGTCATACTGACATTCAGCCATAACAAGCCATGAATGCACGGCAAGTGTAGCATCGCTTTTCATGCACATATTGAAGATCCACCACATGTGAGTAAAGTCATTTGTGATCTTCAAGACGTATCACCCTCCGTCATCATGGAGCTCCATGGGGAGGGGTCCTAGGAGATCAGAGTGAACCATCTCAAGGGGCTTTTGAGATAGTGATTTGGACAGAGGGTATGTGGCGCGGTGCATCTTCCCTTGGACATGCTTTGGACAATCAGTTTTGGGCGGCACCTCATAGGACGTTGTGTCAAGACCGAGCGCGGGTTGGTTGTGAATGAGGCAATGGACATCATCCAAATGGACATGACACGGTTTTCTATGCGGTAGATGCTTTTCCTTAGGTGAGAGCATGCAAGTTACAAACACTTGTGCATCAAGGAATGTAGTGATGGTGGTAGACGCGGGGTAATTGGAGACGTATTACAAGTCTCCAAACGCCTTGCCATGGAGCACTACTTCAATAGTAGCGCAAACAGAGACAATGGCATCCTCACGTGTGAATATGACACTGAGACCCATTCGCATGCAGGCACATCTAGACAACAAGCCAAGCTCTGGATTAGGAATATAGAGCACATTTGAGATGTAGAACAGCCCTGAAAATCCATGGAATTGCACCACACCCTCATCCTGAAGAGGAAATTCATCTCCAGTAGTAGAACGCACAGACCACACAGAGCCAACAGGACCAAGCACCACAAAATCACGATGATGACATGTCATGTGATGGGTGGCATCCAAATCTAAGATCCAAATGGCAGCCGTCATACACTTTAGCGAACTGATTGAACAACTACCTACAGTGCAAGAAGTGGATAAAGGTTTTCAACAGATGACTGTTGAGCTGCAAAGGAAACACGTGCTTGTGACTCGTCAAGCCACGACACGTTGTCAAGGCATGTGTTGACATCGGCAAAGACAACAGACAGACCAGCATCATCACGCCTGATGAACGACTCCACATACTCAAGAGCACACTGTAACCAACCGCCACCATTCCATCTGCTCGTCACAAACTCAACAGACCAAACAATGGGACCACTCGGCTCAGTCATTGCACTTGCACCTCCCCGAGTGGTGAGCCATAGAATCTGGCAGAGCTTGGCAATGTCACGGGCCTTAGTCGCGAGCTGTTTCTCCAAGTTGACAGGTCGTTGGTGGAATCTCTGGCTACGTTAGCTTTTGATGGAGGTTGCGGGTCAGTCGCCGCTGTGGAGTGTGCGGAAGCGCCCTTGTGCTGCTCGAACACCTGTTGCAGGCCTTGCGCAATCTTTGTCCAATTCTTGAACATCTTGCACTCCATGTAGTGGTGTACTCCCTTACAATCGTAGCACTGCCACTTTTGTTCCCGAGTGGGATTTAGGGTCTCCTGTTTCTTGCCATCCTTGTCAACCCTCTTTTGTTCCTCCTCTTCTTCCCTTGAACTACAACAATTGTGCTAGATGTTATTGCAATTGCCACCATCGACTATGAGGAACGACGAGAGGATGGGGAGAGGTATGTGCTACCTAGACCGCAATGACGGCTGTGGCTAACGTACCATGGCGGACGTCATTTGCTCCTCCAGTTTTTGCCAAGTGTAGAAAGTGCTCATTGGCCCATGATAGTGGCAAACCTCTGTCGGGCATCTCCTGGAGACTTTTGGGGCTAGATTTTTCAAAATTATTTCCATAATCGTGTCTAATACCCATCCAAATGGTGTTGAACGCCACGAGTTGACTCAGCCCATTCTTCCCCAGGACCCAGTACAGCCGCATCGCATGTCGTCAGTAGTTAGCAAGTGTCCTATGCACCATGAGGCAAGGAGTTGAAGTCCAAAACGTGTTATGATATTGTTGCCATGGTTTTGCCTTCAAAGAAAGTTGTTGACAGCGTCTAGGCCCCGGGTAGGTCAGTCCCAACGCCACTGTAGGGATCACAAAGGTAGTGATCAAAGTGGAGGGTGTACTCCTCCGGGACGGCCTTGAGGAGACTGTATGCGACATAAGCGGCAATTGTTGTCTACTTGGGATCATTAGTCTCATATTGGCTTGTGTAGACTGGGTACAACCCCTCGTTGACTGCCCACATGCGGAACTATAGCTACCAAGGTGTCGCTGTCCTCTAGCGAATAGGCTGGGGGTTCGGTCTCAAACCACTTGGGAGGCTTTTTCGTCCATTGATTTGTCAAGATAGCTTGTCCGCGCGATGAATACACAAGATCTCCCCTCGGTCTCAGGCTCGTGCGGTACATCTGGTCCTCTAAGGCGGTTGACTCTGGGATTTCCCTGGGATTTTCACTTGGGCTTTCTTTGTCGCTTAGTTCTCCTCAGCAGGCAACCTTTGCACGCTAAGCGATTCCGACACCATTTTCCAATTGTGCAAGGCACAGGCGTAGCATGCCTTCCTGGTCACTGGTGTTTGAGTCCAACTCTGGAAGGTCGTCGGACGGCTCAGCATCAAATGCTCCTAAGGCTGCATCGATGTCAGCTGCAAGCGCACTCTCAACTATCATCTTGTCCTTGTCCACTACATTGCATAGCAGTTTCTGCTGACACTCTTGCTGTTGCTACTAGTGCTGCTACCGCTGTTGTGGTTTGACTGCATCAAGAAATAGCTTGAACAGATCAGTCATCTTCTTGGTGTGTTTTCAACCTGCTCAGCCTACTGCTCACATAGCTCGCGTAGGCCACGTGCCAGCGAGCCAGGACTAGACGGGGATCCGTTTCACATTGTGCCTGCTGTGCCACCAACCATGCGGGAGGCAGAAACGCCAGTATCCATAATGCAGCTGGCAGTGCTGACTCAGGCAGCTGCGTCGTTGGGCATATTGTGTTGCTACTGCTAGTAATGCCGTTGGGTGAAAAACAATGCCGAATTAATTCAGCAGTGTTTAGCTTGCCCCAGTGGACGTGGAACTTGTGTTGAGGCATTTTTCAACCGTCAATGGACCCCCGACGCTGCTATTTTTTTTTTGGCAGCCTTTCCCCCATCTTATTGGGCGTGGAAAATGTGGCAGAGGCCTGTGAGGTCCTCTATGGGAACCTGAACCACCCCCACCAAAGCCAGGAGCAGAGAGGATCCAAGCCAGCAAGGGAGGGGGGGGGGGGGGGGGATACCAAGAGAGATTTGACAGCAGAGTGATTCTCTGACTGCTGCTGCTACTCCTACTCTTGTTGCTGTAGTTGTCACACTCAATAACAGTGGCCTCAAGCCACCTTAGGGTCAGCTCCTGCCTCCGTCGCTGCTGCCACTACCAAAGTTGTTGCTGCTGCTGCACAGTGGTGGTTTTTCCCAAGACTTGTCATTGATGTTGCAATGTTGTGGTTCCTGCCATCATGGCTGACTGCTGCTGCAATCCCCCGCCGCATCTCCATTGTAATTTTTGCTCGTTGCTACGACCGTTGGCTGCTACTGTCGTCCGCTACTGCACGCCTCCGTCGTTGCATCTGCTGTTTCACAGAACTGCCACCAGTTTTGCGACAAAGCACTCATTGCTGTGGCTACTTCCCGCTGCAGAGCCGGCCACCCGTCGGCCAGCGAGTGGAGCTCGCTGGCACTCACCCAAAAACAAGGGCAGAATGCTACTCTTGGCTCGCAACAAACAACGACCCAACTCGGGTTCGGTCCTAAGCTATGCCAGTCCAACCTAACACAAGTTCATAAGTAGGACTAAACTAGGTCACCGAAACATGGCAGATCAAGCACGAAAAATGAGAAAACCAGACTAATTTGAGACAGTGCAGGACAACACCATCTTGCTGCCAGATGGGCCTAAGGCGTAGCTGCAATGAGGGAGGCGAGTACGGGTGGAGCAAACAGAAGTGTTGCCTGTGGCAAGTTGAAGCTGCTCGGTAGGAGCCGGACTTGCCTTTACTCCCCTTGTCTTCTGTACCCTCTGCCTCCTCCGGAGTCTACATGGCAATGGACGTGAGCCAAGAGGTCATAGTTGTTTACACAATATCACATAGATCATACCAGCATCGAGCGTTTGCCATAGGTGGGGCGTACATATGCCCCACCTATGGCAAATGCCCCTCTTGGATCCGAGGACATTAACGTACTCCGCATGAGTGTCAAACACGCCATCACGGCCCTTACAACGTCATCCATGATCGGGGAGCTGCTGCTCATGCAGTTAATGTTTGTTGAATGACTGCCTACTTACTCCCAGAAGGTCCTTGCACAAAGAAGTTGCATCATGTCGAGTGGCGTTTGTCAAAGACAGCATCCCACTCGGGTAATGAAGAAACGATAAGTGCCTGGGTTTAAAACATTGTTTTGCTGCAGGACAAGCATACTATGCACAGCTTTAGGTCTTGATCAGGGCGAGGCTGATATCTTGCCTTGTCATGCTGTATGTTTGAACAAAGTCAAATGATTGTGGTTCCCGAGTCATTCAATTAGGATGTAGAGTAGTTGCCATATTGTACTACCCAGAAATCCCACAAATGAAAATTGGGTGGTGAAACTTGATAATGAACTAATGGAATTCATAATTTTTGTGAGCGTACCTTAATTTTGATGGAATCAATGTTTTTGACAAATTTCAATGACACAAAAGTTAACATCAAATGAAAAGAGAAGGAGGACATCTTTCACGCTAGTGCATCTTCTAATTGGAAGAAAAAATTGTGTTAGGAAGCTTTCATGCAAGTCAAGTGGAAGGGTTAAGGCACATTCTTGAACACTTCAGAGTCCCACAATAGCTTGCGCGATGTTGATAAACAGATTGACGACTACTTTATCCGGCATTGGCCTTAAACTTGTAAGGAGTCAGGTTTTCATGTCTAAGAGGCAGAGGTTTTATGTATGAGAATTACGAGAGTCCTTAAGCCATGCAATTCAGCATTTTTCTATTCCCTTTGTTGCCCATTGCATAGAAACGCCAGGCTTCGGCAGATTGCCTCAAAATCCCTTGTTCCATTGCAATGTTCTTGGAATGATTAAACCACATTTCAGAGTTAGAGAGAAAACCAGTACAAGCCTATCAACATTTTCATACTGTCTAGTCACTTCATGGAAAGCTCTAGAAATAAAGTATTAGCCAAATTGTTAATTTTTCAAGCCCATATAAGTTTTTTTCTCAAATCCACCACTCCTGACGTGCATCTATTAGCACGAATGGGACCAAGCGTCCTAGACCCCAAACATGTTATGTCGAACGGAGTGTAGATGGTGAGCAGGTAGAAGTTGTGAGGCAAACGTGATTTAGAATTTGGGACACTTGAGCAATTTATTTTTAGCATTAAGTGTACTTTGATGACAAGTGTCAAAATGATCAAACATACATATGCAATTGTCGAGTTGTTGGGTCCATTGTCAAGCGACGCGTGCGGAGTCGCGTCGTGAGTGGTTGGATTCAAGAAGGTCCGCCTAGAAGTCGGGGGTCTTCAAGAATCGACGGTGAAGATGCAAAATGCATCTTTGTTGATCCAGATTCGTCGTGAGGCGTCGAGAAGTCGACTGAAAGGATGTGACGCTTCTGTTTGTAGGTTCGCGAGAGTGGTTGAAGTTGTCGGAAGGTTCGGGAATATCCACTCAGGGCAAGGCATTTGGCCAGTTTTCCATTGACTGTCGAAGTGAATATCGCGCTTCTTGCGATGTGATGGGATGTTTGTGTCATCACAAAAATGCCTGCTTGAGAAGATCAGTGTACATCTAGTACGTAATGTTTCTCCCCCTTTTTAGCTACGACGTCCCAACGCGCATGCAGATGTGACCCGGTGACGGCAATTGTAGCCTTCCATGTGATGATCAACGTCTCGGAGGTTGTCGTAGGGTTCCCGGCTGTTATGCGCGGCGTCGTGGTCGCGCCACTTGAGAAGATACTCTGTCATATTGCCTAGTCGTCAATGGCCAAGGATGTCCTTGATGACGTACTCCGTGTCTTTGTCCACGTGAATGGGAGGCGGAGGAGGTACATCTTTGGCAAAGAAGTTATCTCCAGGGTCTCCATAGTGCTTGAGCCTGCTGACATGGAATACTGGATGAACTTGCATAGTGTCAAGGATTTTGAGATGTGCAACCACAGAGGTTTGCATGTGCTTGATCTCAAACCGTCTCAACCATCAGGGTTTGAGTTTTGAACAATCAGATCCGTGGAGCTTGATGTTCGCCAAGCTGAGGAGGATTCCATCGCCAACGGTGAAGATATCATGACTACAAAGTTGGCCAGCTGCTCGCTTCATCGCCCCTTGAGCCTCTGCGAGTGTCTGTCGAGTTTCCTCCAAGGCGATGGTGAAGTCTTGGCATTGAACGTTGACTGTTGGAATGCTACTACAACTTTGTAGTCAGGCTGGTGTGGGAGGATGTTTTCCATACACCACTTCAAATGGACTTTTACTAGTTACGGTGGAAACTGCATAACTGCATGCAATTTTGGCGGTAGGGAGTTTTTGTGCTCAATCCGTCCCATGAGGCTCACATGGTGTTTGGAGCAGTGGTTTGAGCATTTCATTTGTCCGCTCGGTTTGACCGTCAGTTTGAGGATAAAACGTTGTTGGAAGTTGAATTTTGCTGTTGTAGCGAGTCATCAATTTGCGCCAAAAACGACAAGTGAATCAATCATCTACGTCACTCGTGATGGTTCTTGGTATGCCATGTAGCCGCATGATGTTGCTTCAAAAAAGCCGTGCTCTTCCCTCGGCGCTGATGGTGGTCATTGTCGGGATCAAATGGGAAATTTTGGAAAACCTGTCGACAACCACGAGGATTATGTCTTATCCCTCAGAAATAACCAGTAATCCCATGTTGAAGTCCGTGGAGATATTTGGCCATGGTTTCGTCAGAAAAGGGAGAGACTGTAGACGTCCAGGTGGCCTAGAGCAACGAGATTTTTGTCGTTGAAATGTGTCGCAGGTCTTGCAGAAGTTGGCCACGCCGTAGTGCATCTTGTCCCACCAGTATTCTTTCGCCATCTTCTTCAGCATCTTGTCCTCTCCAAAGTGTCCACCTGGACCGGTGTCATGACACTCAGCATACAAAGAAGTTCGTCGTTCAATGGAACGACTATTCGACAAGGGAAGCATCATCGCCACTAGGGTGCGTCCAACTACAATTTGATTCTATCATATCCGCCGTGCTGGTCACAGCCTCATGCGAACAATCTCTTGAGGCACGGGTCTCGTTGCAATTGTAGGGTTGCCATGTCGGCCATTAAATCTCATTGGTGGCTGAGCACATACGACGAATTGATTTTGCATGGTTGTTACTCAATTTTGTAGTCAAACCCGGACACAAGGAACTCCATCCATCTGGTTTGACGTTAGCTGAGATTCGGCTGCGTCTTCAAGGGTTTCAACGCATGGTGATCGGTGCGCATGATGCATCGGCGACACTCCAGGTAGGATCGCAATGTTTTGGACGCGTGCATGACCAACAGCATCTCTTTCTTGTGGAACGCGTAGTTGAGTTCCGGTTCTCAAAGATTTTGAGACATGTAAGCAAACGGCTGTTTTCCATCTCCATTGTCTTGTAGAAGGATCACGCCAATGGCTCCGTCTGATGCATCCGTTGCCATGATGCCGTCGACTGTTGGATCAGCTAATTGTAGGGCCGGCGCCGAGGTGCGTTCTACAAAGCGGTGAACGCTTCTTACTCGCTGTCTCCCCACCGCCAATCATTTTGTTTCGAGTGAGGTCGGAAAGGGGCGCTGACACTAGGACGTAATCCCGTACAAAATCGCCAAAAGTAATTGTAGAATCCAAGAAAAACCTTAATTTTTTAACGTTGGTTGGCATTGGCCAATCAGCGTCTACTGCCACATTCTTTGGATCCATGGTGATCTGTCCACCGTTGATGATGTGGCCCAAAAACTCGATCCAACGACGACCGAAGTCGCATTTTGAGAGTTTTCCGAAAAAAATCTCTCTTTGTAAAACTTCAAGAACTTTTTGGAGATGTCCATCGTGCTCCTCTGGGGTGCGAATGTACACCAGAATGTCGTTGAGGGACACCATGAAAACATCATCAAGGTATGGACGGAAAAATGTTGTTCATGGCCGCCATAAACGTCGCCAATACATTTATGAGTCCAAACGACATGACCATGGACTCAAAGTGCCCATAGCGGGTTTAGAACGTCGTTTTCTCATGGTCGGCGGCTGCCACGCATATCTGGTGATATGCACTACGTAAGTCGATTTGCTGAAGAATCAGGCTCCTTTGACTGGGTGAAAAAAAAAAATCGGCTTGAAGAAGAGGGTAACAGTTCTTGATGGTAGCATCGTTGAATGCCCGGTAATCCACGCACATCAACATCTTGCCAGTTTTCTTTTTCACGAATAGTGTTGTTGCAACGTATGGTGACGTGGATGGACGAATGAAACCATGACCAAGCATCTTGTCGAGCTGCTTTCTTAGCTGATTCCGCTCATCATCGCTCATCCGATAGGCCCCTCAAACGGTAGGTCTGTTGCCTTCAGTTTGATGCGGTGGTCGATGTCTCACTGAGAAGGTAAAGTCTTTGGGACTTTGTCAGGGAAGATGTTGGCGAACTCCTCAATGAGGGGTGGGAACTCTTTGGGTACCATCGTGAACTTTGTCGAGGCCGATGAGGCTGATGAGGCCGATGATGAGTCAGTTGCTACCATTTACGCTTCTCCCATTGGCTCGAGATGTATGAGCCACACACGAGCTCCTCGTTGCAAACAGTATTTGGCCACTTTGAGCGGTATCGGCTGCACTGGTTGTCGCTTGTCGGCTTCTACGACTTCCTCTGCGGCTTCTTCCATTGTTGCTTCTACTGTTGGCTTCCGTCCCGTACATGGAAGTTGTTGTTTGACACCAGCAATCTCCAAGTAAATGTCGTCGCTGTTCCATTCAACCTGCGGATTGCGCCGGTATAAGAAATCTCATCTAAGGATGATTCTGAGGTCGCTCATTGGACAAGACCTCTAGAACATTACATCCCAAAGATCTCCCACTTCTAACCGTAGTGGTTCTTGGAGTCTTCGTATCTGTAGTCTCCCATTGACGGTTTTTCCTTCAAACACCCTTGGTTTGCTATGACAACCCAGTTTGCTGACCATGCTGTTGCTTACGAAGCAGTGTGAAGCTCCTCCATCCAATAGTGCCGGTACCGTTGTGCGACTTTTGCATCCTCGAGGCTGAACGTTTTGCAATATAGCCGGTTGGTTGTCCTCGTATCCCTCGTCAAGCTTTGCAATCTCCAAAACCCTGTGCGGCAATGTGGGTCATTCACGTGGGCGATCATTTGACGCAGATCTCTCATGGAAAAGAGTTGCACCTTGTACTCCTGCCCTTAGCTGTTTCCCAGCTCATTTCTCTACGACTTCCCCCCATTTTTTTCCTCCTGCTTACTCCAACAATTGCGCGCGATGTGCCCAACTTTTTGGCAGTTGTAGCAGGTTCGCTTATGTCTCTAGTTGGCGGCGTCCACTTCCATCGGAGTCGAGGAGTCTGTTGACTTTTTTTCATTTCCATGATAATTGTAGTTAGGAGGTCGCCAATCGTAGGATTCTTGGATCAGTGCATCATAGTTGGCGCTGTCGGTCCTTTCTGCTAGTGCAATCATCCGTGGCAAGTCGTTCTGGATGCCATAAATAGCGATTGCTTGTAGGATATCTTGCTTGAGGCCATTGTAGCGAAAACAGAGTTTGTCGGGGGTGGTATCTGCTCAAGCAGTAATCTCACAAAATCTTCATGTTTACTACGCCACGCTTGACTACTAACGTAGACGCTGGAGCTTGTACCATGCATCAGACTTCTTGTTCAGTCGTCTAAAGGGTGCGAGCATCCACCGGAAAAATTTGGTTCTTGTCGATTCGTGGCGTCAGCGGGTCTTGCCATTGTGAATTGATCTGCTCAAAGAGAAGAGCACTTGCGCTTGGTGATATGAGACACGCGTCGTGCGCTATTGATGATGCTACATCAATGTCCTGCTACTGTTGGATGGTCTTTAGGTCAGACCACCAACTCAATGATGTGCCACACAAAAGTGTGGCCGCGAGGTCAAATCTCTTTTGATCTTCGTTCACCCCAAGAGCGGTGAAGTGCACCTCCAAACTCATCAGACACATCCGAACCGTTGGTCCTTCCAAGTTTGCAGGATCGAACGGTTCTGGTGGAGCCGAAAAAGTTTTGGGTCCACTCGAGAGTTGGGAATTTCTCTCGACAAGCAACGCTTCACGCGCATTTGCATTGCGAAGAGCCTCCATCAGGATATCAAGCTATTAGAGTAGGTGGTTGTTGATTCCCTCGTATAGAGATTCTATTCGCTAGTTCTTTGCTGATCCGCGCCTGTCGCCCTCTGCCACCTGTCTCGCTGCTGTCGTCGTCGAGGCTGTTGGTATGGATGGCTGGTTTATCGCCGTCGGGTTTGTGACCGGATTGGTCGTTGAAGCCATAGGGTTTGTTCCAGCTGCTGCAAAGCCTACCACGCCAGCAGTTGTTGTTGCTTCAGGGCTCGCGTGTATCGGCACATTTGGCTCCTCCATCGCCAAAGTCATCGTCGAAGACCTGATGCTGTTGGTCATGTTATAGTCGCCAAGTTTGTGAAGTCTTGACGTTCGAGAAGCGCTTACGGCTCGTGGGAGGTAACCCTCCGGATGGGTAACGTAGTTGGATGCCTCTCCAGCACCCCTGCGCTTAGATACCAAGTGTGACGTGGAATGGAGCATAGATGGTGAACAGGTAGAAATTCCGAGGCAACGTGATTTAGAATTTGGGACACTTGAGCAATTTATGATATGTGGTAAGTCTACTTCAATGAAGAGTGTCGAAATAATCAAATATATATGTATAGAAGTGTCGAGTTACGAGTGAGGCATAGTCGGAGTCATCGGGTCGATTGTCGAGCGACGCGTGCGGAGTTGTGTCGTGAGTGGTTGGATTCCAGGTCCGCCAAAAAGTGGGGGGGTCTTTGAGAATTGACAGTTAAGATACGTTAGGCATCTTTATAAATCCAGCTTCAGTGTAAGGCTTCAAGAAGTCTACCAAAAGGTCGTGCCAATCCTGTTCGTAGGTTCGCGAGAGTGGTCGAAGCTGTCCAAAGGTTCAGGAACATCCACTGACGGCGGGGCAGTTGGCGTGTTTGCCTTCAACCGTTGGAGTGAAATTCAATGTTCTAGCAATGCGATGGGATTTTTTTCTAAGGACAAAAATGCCCGCTGTAGAAGATTGTGGACAAGTGTACGTCTTGTACGCAACAATTCATGCCTCATTTTTTCTCTTATTTGAATTGCTTAATAGTTTGAAAAATCATTATACATAATTCCATTATGATACATCTGAAAATGTTATGAATTTTTACCTTGTTGTTTTTGCTAAGAATGTTACAACCCTTTTTCGACTTCTGTGCTACGACTACGTGCTCTAGAAAAAAAAGCAACAGTCTGGTGCAAAACCCTTGTTATGCCAACTACAGCGCATCAAGAACAAAGATCTTTGCGACCGGTCTTCTTTGCGCCAACGAGCCCCGGCTTCGAGCATGAACTTGAAATCTTTTTTTTTGTGGCTGAAACATCGCCTCGGTGGTGGTTAACCCCTACCCGCATCTCACAATGGGAAATTTCACGAAATTGAACACCCTGCATTCCATGTGACTTATGTCACATCGGGGTAGGTGCCCAAGGAACTCTGTTCCTTGGGGTATGTGGGAGTCGGGCCGCCGACCTTGACCCACTAACGTCCACCATGGAAGGTAGTTCCAACCAACGGTCGTGGCTGTTGATTGAGGGGGTCCCCAAGCAGCTCAATGAGCTGCTTGTGGAACCACTCTCACCAAACTCTTCACTAACCACAACCTCATCGACTCTTATCTCACACTTCCCCCCAATAGATAGATACGTTGGAGTCGGGCCGCTGGCCCCACACTCGGCGGGTGTGGAGGTGGGGGTGGTGGTGGGGGCGGGGGGGGGGGGGGGGGGGGGTAGGGGTGGGGCTGAAGGTGGGGTTGGGGGTGCGGGTGGAGGGGGGGGTGGGGGGAGGGGTGGAGGTCGAGGTGGGGGTGGGGGTGGGGGTAGGGGGTGGGGTTGAGGGGTGGGGGAGGGGGTTGGGGTGGGGGTTGGGGGTGGAGGTGGGAGGGTATGTTGACCTTCCCTTGTCGAGGTCGAGGTCGAGGTCGGGAGGTTGACCTGGACCTTTCGCCTCTGGCAGGTCGAGGTTGAAGGTCGCCGTCGCAAATCGATGGTAAGCGGGGGGGGGTGGGGGCAAAGCGGGCGGATGCGTCGGGGAAAAATCTGCTGGCGACGGAAGATTTTTCCCGTCCGTATCATCAGACAACAACGTGGACTGTATGAACGTCAATCGTCAGGGGAGGTGGGAGAGTGTTCCAAACCGTCATGGTAACAGGGAAAAACAACAATAAATTGGATGGTAAATGGCTCGCAACTGCAAAGACGAGGGTTTGACTTCGGTAGACATTTTAGGGCAGGGTGTGTTTCTAGGTCGAGTGGGCAAATGCATGTCACATTTATTCTTGCCGGGAGAGAAAAAAGGTCCCCGACTTTTGTCCCTTCCCAGCTCTCATATGTGTTTACTCATGGATCGTGAGTCACAATGAAACGGGGTGGTGGAAGGTTATCGTGGATTACGATGGAAAATCAATGGTACGCCTGACGTCGAGGTCTCCCCCACTTAGTTTGCGAAGCTTGCCGCACCACCGCGGCTAAATTCACGAGCGGGGGGCGTCGATCGACCTCGACCCCTGGTCGATGGTCGACCGCCCGACTTTCAACCTTCCCAGGAAGGTCGAAGGTCAAGGTCAACATAGGTGGGGGGTAGGGGGGGGCGGGGGTCCTGATGTG
>SZWC01018750.1:0-18356 GCA_023375785.1 Penium margaritaceum | reverse complement strand
CCGTGCGAGGAGATGCGTGTGTGGGGAATACAGGGCTGGGTGTGACAGCTGGAGCAGGTAAGACTGGACCTGACACTGAGGCAGGAGTACCAGCCGACGTAGGAAAGGGAGTGGGCGAGGCTGGATCAGATACAGATATAGGGGTGCCAGCAGACGCAGGTTCTGGTGCAGAAGGAGACGTGGGGATGGAGGTACCTGTGGGGTGTGAAAAAGGCTGGACAGGCGAGATCTCTGGGCCAACCACAATGATCGACGGATCATCAAGGGCCGGAGACGGAGAGGGGGCTCGAGCGGACACATCTGCCTGATGAGGGATGCTCGCTTGCGTGTAAGTCTCTCCCATATGCCGAGAACCCTCACAGGAAGGAACATGGATTGCGGAGAGTGTTGTGATTGAAGTCAAGTCGCGGTAGGTGAGAGACTAGAAAAACAGCGCATCACGGGACTCAATGACGCGACGACGAGTAGGGTCCCAGAAGCGCCAGGCCTTTGACCGCGGGGAAATGCCTGTGAAGATACACAAGTGGCCCCGAGGTGAGACCTTGGACCCCTGCTGGTCCTTGGTGTACCACACGGAGGCCAGGGAGCCCCAGACGCGAGCGAGACTAAGGTCAGCACTGTGTCCAAACCGGAGCTCGTACGGTGTGATATGGTCCGGAAGCGGACCGTGCAGGATGCGGTTCCAAACCCAAGTCATGTAGGCAAAACCCTCAAAGACAAAAGACTCCGAGAGACCGCACTCAGACCACATGGCGCGGACCGCATCCTCCATGGTGCGGTTCCAGCGCTCAGATACACCGTTCTACTTGGGGGTAGCAGGAGCGGACACCTGGTGAAAAATCCCGTGCTCAGCAAAGAAGGAGTCCATCTCGCCAAGGAACACGCCGCCGCAATCCGAGTGGAAGGTATGTAGCGTGTGGCGGGACTGACGCTCAGCCATCACCACCCAGAGTCAAACCGCAAGGGCGACGTCGCTCTTCTGACAAAGGCTGTAGACCCACCGCATCCGAGTAAAGTCATCAGTCAGAGTCAGAACATACCAGCCCCTCTCGGACACGGACTCGATCGGGAGAGGGCCAAGAAGGTCTGAGTGAACCAGCTCGAGAGGTCGAAGCGCTTAGGAACGAGAGTCAGGGTAGGTGCATCGGTGCATCTTCCCCTGAGCGCAAAAAAGACAGTCAGTCTTGGGTCGCTTCTTGAAACAAGCCACGTCAAGACCGAGACCGGGCTGTGTCTGAATGAGCTTCGACACAGTGTCGGAGCCCACATGACAAAGACGGCGATGAAGCAACTTCTGGTGTTCCGAAGATAGAACACCAGTGACAAAGACACGACAAGAGGAAGAGGAAAAGCAAGGGGAGGAGGGCCAAGCGATGTGATACAGATCATCTATGACTAAAGCAGGCAGGACGACACTACGGGTGTCAGTAGCTGTCATAGTCATTGAGTCAACGGTATGCTCCACAGAGAGACCCATCAAGGTGCAGGCACGCACAGAAAGCAAGTTGAGCTCAAGATCAGGCACAAACAATATGTCAGAAAGGTACAAGGGGCCAGACGGACCATCGAAGCATACAACCCCAACACCATGGACTGGGAAGGACTCGCCAGTCCCTGTACGAACGGAACGGACAGACGTGACAGGACCGAGATCAACAAAGTAACTACGACGGCACGTCATGTGATGGTTGGCACCAGAATCGATGATCCAAGTGCCACCGGAGTCACGGCGGGTGGACGTCACTGTACAACGAGCAATGGAACACTCGGCATCAGATGGACGCTGAGCCGTCAGTGGGGAGGAACAACGCACAACACAAAGATGAGACTCATGAATCCACTCGGTGCAGTCGGGCCCATCATCATCACATGTAGACTGTGCTCCTCCACACGTGTCGTCACGAGCCATAGGAACGAACGAACAAGCACTCTGTGAACCACTTGACAATGACAACACACTCGTTCCTCCCTGAAAACGGAGCGCCAGTCGGTGGCGAAGCTCGGCGATGGTGCGGTCGCGCGGGTCCGGGTTGATGCTGCTCGCTGGTGAAGAGGCATGAGCAGCTGCAATCGTGGTCGCCGCGCGTCTGGAGGAGGATGCCGGTGACGTGCCAGACGTGGAACGGAGAGCACAAGCAGCCTGGAGCCCACGAGTGATCCGCGCCCAGTCAAGCGGCTGCTGACACTCGGTGTAGAGATGGGCGCCTCCACAGTTGTAGTATTGCACAGAACGGCCACTACTACCACTGGATGACGACTGCTGCTGACCTGATCCACCCTTCCTATTATTCTTCTTCCCCTGGGCGGCTGTTGCAACGCCCTATGTCTACATGGGTGTAGACGGGGTCGAAGAGGAAGAGGAAGATAAGGAAGTGATGGAGGAGGAAGAGGGAGACTGCAGGAGGGAATATGGTGGTGATGCGATGGCTGCTACGACGAGGGAAGTCTCCTGATCGGCTACAGCTGCCTCACGGGCTGAGGTCACCTGAAGGAAAAGCTGATGCGTCCAAGGAAGCAGCTGCAAAGTGGCTGAGAAGGGCTCAAGGACAGTGTCGCTATACCGTGTGAAGATGTCGGTGTACTCGAGGCAAACTCCGAGCATAATTGTATGAAGCGTCCACAGTTGTGTACCTCCTGAGGTCCCCAAGCGCGTGTAGATGCGCATGGCGCGTCGCCAGTAATCCGCTGCAGGCTCCGCAGGCCCCTGACGGAGGAAATGGAAAACACGAATGTGTGATGCACGAGTGGCGTGCGTCTCTGCGGCCAGCAGGGATAAGGCCAGATCCCAACCTCCAAGGGGATCGGCGGCGGTGCCTGTATCGGCCTCGCCAAGGAAGGGGCGGAAGTCGACGACTGTCTCGCGTGGCATGGCGTAGAGGAGACTGCGCATGGCCCCGGCTGCTGTCAGTACCTGTGTTGGGTCTGTAGGCTGGTACAGGCTCTGGTAGTAAGGCCACACTCCCTCAGAAGTGGCCCACACCTGAAACAGGATCTCCCAGCAGTCAAAACCATCCTCACTGATGTACCGTGGAGGTGGTGCCTCAAAATCCTTGGGTTGCCGTTCCGTGGGGAGAGCAACCACAGGCTGAGTAGGACGAGAGACGGGAAAGACTCCTGGAAGAGGATGGTGACCAGGGTAGTCAGGTGACGATCGTATCAGGGAAAACGGAGGAGATCGGGTGCCCATCTGCAGCTGACGGAGGCGCTCTTGAAGAACTCGAATCTCCTGAGCCGGGGAATCATCCGTAATGCCTGGAATGAGTGGCTCATCATCAAGGAGGTCAGTAGGTGGTGGGACAGGTCGAGTGCCTGTCACAGGTGCCTGAGCCGACTGCTGGGTAGAGACCGTGACGCCGGCAGCTCCCTCAGAAGCCCGCTGAGGAGTCGTGGACTGAGCACGGAGAAGCTCAGTCAACGTGCGGATAGCGTTAGTCTGCTCTCTCTGGAGGCAACGCATCTCATCCTGCTGGCTTCGCAGGTCCTCAATGGCCTGCGAGCATGGACTCAGTACACTAGACAAAGAGGAGGAGGGGTTGCCTGGTCCCTTCTCGTTGTCGGACAGGCTCATGTCGCCGCTCAATATGGGGCGACAGGTCAAGTCTGTCGGATTTCAAAACCGTCAGCGTTTCTCGAGGAGTTGAGATGTTGGTAACTCTTGACTGTCCAGCTAAAAGTTTAGCTAAGTATGGTGCTGACGTCAGTAGGTGGTTGCTGACGTCAGCACGACCTGATGACATCATCAAACAAAATTGCTGACGTCAGCTCACCTCCCCTCCCTTTTCTTTTTCTTTTTCTTTTTTTCTTCTCGCGAATCTTCGTGAGCGTGCAGCCGCTCCGTAGCAGCTGCGCAGAAGTTGCACAAATGCTGCGTAGCAGCTTTTGCTTAGCTGCTGCTGTAGCTGTGCTGTCAGCTGCAGCAGTAGCTGTGTAGCTGCGTATGTAGTGGTGGCAACAGCGACTGCGCTGTTGCTACTGCTGCCGCTGCTGTGCGCTGCGGCTGCTGCTCGCAGCCGCCGCCGCGTGCTGCTGTTGCTACCACTGCTGCGCTGCTGCTGCTACTGCTGCTGCCGCTTCTACCCTGCTGTTGCCGTCGCGGCTGCCGCTATTGCTGCTGTGCTTTTGTTGCCCCTGCTACTACTGCACTGCTGCTGGCGCCACTTCTACTGCATTGCTGCTACCGCCGCTGCTGCTGTGCTGCTGCTGCCGCCGCTGCTGGTGCTGCCAATGCGGCTGTGGATGGCGGCTACGCTCATTGCAGCAGCCACGCACCGCTGTTTCTGCTGCTACACTACTGCTACTGCCTCTGTTGTTGCTGCTGGTACGGTGGCAACAGAGCTGTTGCGATCTCACGTGGTGGGTGAGGGCTACGCCGACAGCAACTGGCTGTCTTCGACAGGCCCCAAGAGATCTGTTGCAACGGTGATTCTCACTATTGCTGCTCTGTTGCGTCTCTCCTGCGCAGCTCAGTGAGAACTGTCTCATTGCTCTAACACCATGAGAAAATGCGTGGAAGCTTCCTAGCAACACAGCCGCTGACTAGGCGTAAGTGCCTGGTAAGACGGTGACGACAGTCACAGGTCGTGCACACAACGGCAAGGGTTTGGCTAGGAGACACAAGACAAAGTGTCAGAATGCTTCAATAGCATATGCAGAGAGAGATAACAAATGACAGATCAAGGCATGAACACCTGCCGCGGCGCACGGCAGGTGTCGCACGCTGCAGTCCAAGAGCTATCCTAAAACCGGCCTAAAACCACTGTTTTGGCCGTAACTCTGCGCACACATGTCATAATGCTACGGCGTCTGAACCTAGACGTGCAGAATCAAAAGACGGACGCTACGACTGGTCACATGCATGCATCCATCATCAGACGGTGGACATACAATGCAAGGACATGCAAATAGGGCTCATGGTCAGTCCGCCGAAAGACGCCTGCAAGCTGTAGCAAAGACAGCAGAGAGTCACGGCAACATCTGGGGCTCTTGAACGGTAGTCGGCCAGCTCCAAGCCGGTAGTCCGCCGCCAGTCATCGCACCGGTGTCACTAGGGCCCACCTCAGGGATCTGAACGAGTATGGACACGGCCGAGTGCTCACAGTAAATTGTACACGAACGTCACAAATCACAACTGGGAGAACTCCATGTAGAGGGAGGAACATCGTATGTGTATGTGTGAACATGCATGTTCTTGTGTGCGTGTGTGCTTTTGCGTTTGTGTATGTGTGAGTGCGTGTGTATTTGGCATACAAATGATTTTTTCTCATTTATGTGGGATGAAAGGTGTCTCGTACGTTCATGGTTCAAAATATGCTCCGAGGTGGTCCGGCTCCCATAAAAAGGGTTCACCCCCCAGTGTATACGGAATATGAAATAATCTCTTCACCAATCTGTTGGCATAAATGTTTTAAAACGTTTTGCGAAGAATAACATGTTTTACAACCTTTGTCTATGTGTGCCCAACGTTTGAGGACCAGCCGTGCCTTGAGCATGCTTGGACTCCTCGGAGTTGGTGTCTCAAATTCACATGGATTAGGGGACTTGTTATTTTCGAAGTAGAATTTTCACTTTTGAGAATGTTTAATTAGAGAGTACATGGTCATATTGTAGTTACTAGGAACCTTCCTAGGTCACACGTGTGAGAGCAAGAAGAGACGTTCCATAGACATACGCCGCCATGGATGCGGAATGCTTGCATTGTTTAGCTCGGTACAACCAAGACAAGAAGTGAGAGGGGAGCGAGAGTCACTTAGCAACCGGTGAGCGTGCACTCGCCACGGGCATCACGCCCAGGCAAGCATACACCGCCACCCGGGGGTCAAGCCCGACAGCTCGGCATAAAACCGAAGCGGCGGCTACTCACCAGTGCACGGGTGAACCCGGCAAGGTGGCCCCCTTAGGATCAGCACCCGGGAAATGCAGCTCCCCCGGAAAACACTCAAAGGCAAGCAACACGATGCAGGGCACGGCAGTTAAGATGTACGGGCCCTAGCATCTACCGCATCACAGAGTCACAAGAGGCTTAGTACGTCAGACAATGGCCACATGAGTCTCATGTAGAGCCCCGGGGTAAAGCTGTAGCAGCTGCAGAAGGATGCCAACGGCTTCTGCCAGAGCTGTCACATCAGTTTCTTCCCTAGGTAGGGCCATGTCATTCAATGTGTACAAGTGAATGCACAGTATGTGAGGAGAAAGAGGGCACAGAGTTTTGAGTGGCAAACGAAATTCAACACTCCCCCATGCCCCGCAGTCACTCAACTCATACACACGAGAGCAACACAAGGGAGATCACAAGAGGTGATAAGAACATGCTGGCATAAAAAAGTCAACCAATCATCCTAGATCATGTGGACAGATGAGACCAACAGAATGGACAGCACTCTTGAACACATTATGACTGAGGGCCTTCGTGAGGAAGTTAGCACTCTGAGACCGTGTGTCCACCCAAGCGACCCGGACAATGCCTACAGCAATGCACTCACGAACAAAATGGTGCTCCACATTGATGTGCTTAGTGCGTGAATGATGCATGCCGCTGTTCTCAGTGATTGCCTTTGTGCTTTGGTTGTCATAGCGCAGAGTGATGCAACGAATAGGGACACGCAGTTGCTGTAGCAAGCGACACCGCTAGATAGCCTCACATGTGCCTGCTCCAAGTGCAACATACTCAGCCTCAGCGGTACTACGCACAACACAACCTTGCTTGCCACTTTTCCAGGAGACTGCAGTGCCACCGACAAGGAAGATGTAGCCTGTTCGGCTGCGGGCATCGGTGTTATGCGCCCAGTCACTGTCTGTAGAGCCATCCACCACGACAGAGGTCTGTGCACGAAAGTACAGCCCGACGCAGGGGGTGGAGAGGGCATAGCGCACAACCCGCAACACAGCCTCAAGATGGCGCTCGCAGGGACACTGGGAGAACTGGGAAAGGAAATTCACAGCAAACGCCATGTCAGCACGGGTGGTAGTGGCAAGATACATCAATGAGCCAATGACCCTGAGGTAGGCGGTCACATCGACCATCTCCCGTAGTGTGGCCACCTCCCAAGACTTCAGTAAGGACTGACTAGCTGGTTTCATGGGAGTAGATGCAGTGGGGATGGATGTGAGGAGCAGGGAAAACTGCTCCCCAGGCTCCGTACATACGCAGCCTGATGGACGTGCACGGTACGTCGCTTACGATCACGTTCCGACTCCATGCCAAGGAAGACCCGAGCCAGGCCAAGATCCTTCATCTTGTATGTTGACTAGAGCAGAGCCTTGACCGCCTTGACAGAGGCAGCATCAGGAGAGGCGATGAGAATGTCATACACGTAGACGAGGATGGCGACAAGTGGCTTGTTGGGGCCACTGAGGAACAAGGCAGGGTCCACAGGACTTCGTTTGTACCCACCCTTTTCAAGGGTAGCTGTGATCTCCTGGTTCCAACACCGAGGGACTGTTTCAGACCGTAGAGAGCCTTGCGCAAGCGCCATACCCGATTCGTTCCATCTGAAAAACCGGGTGGCTGCACCATGTAGATCTCCTCATCCAACCTACCATAGAGGAAGGCATTGTTGAAGTCCATCTGCTCCAGCTCCCAGTCGTGCTGAGCGACTAGGCCCAAGAGGGCTCTGGCCGTGGTGTAGCGACCAACTGGGGCGAAAGTCTCGTCAAAGTCAACACCGGGGATCTAAGAGAACCCCTTTGCGGTGAGGCGCGCTTTGTATCGTTCAATTGTGTTGTCAAGGTTGAGTTTGCGGTGGTACACCCACTTAGCTGCGACTGCCTTGCAACCAGGTGGGAGGTCCACGAGCTCATACACGTCGTGCTCCGTGAGTGCATCAAGCTCGGCCTTCATGGCCTTCTCCCAAAACGGTGAGTCGGGGGCCGTGCAAGCTGCCTGTACAGTCAGGGGCTCAGGCGGTAGTGGTTAGAGACCGGCGGCAGCAAAGCACGATGCGACATACCCAGCCACAGAGGACGATAGAGCGGAATGGAACTCCTCCTCAAGAAGGGAGTATCCAAGTCCCGTGCTGGGGTGGATGAGAGACATCGCAGTGGACAGAGCGGAGGAGACGAGACCAAGGGCGCGGAGACCAGGGTCACCAGAGACCACTGGATGAGACTGGGAAGGAAGAACCCGGAGGCGTCCTCCACGAGTGTAGGGTGATACCGGTGGGATGGACGGTGTATGCGAGGAGGAGGAAGGAGAGGAAGGGTGTGGCTGGACCGACGGAGGTGGAGAGGTCATGAGACCGGGAGCACGCGGCTCAGAGGGCGGAGAGGAAATGAGCGGGGGAGAGACAGGGGGTGACGCAGAGGATGTGGGTGCAACCGTGGCCGGAGACAGCTGAGGGGAACGCGCGGTCAGAGGAGGAGAGGACTCAGAAGGAGAAAAAGACTGAGAGGGGGATGACGGCAGGGCAGAACTCGACTCGGGAGAGGAGGGGATCGAGGGTGGCGAGAGACACCCAGACGGGAGAACAGAAGACCCAGAGGGCAGAGGACCACCCCCACCCAGAGAGGGCGGAGAGAGAGAGCCACCAAAGCGCGGAGAATCACGCTCAAAGAGGTGTTCGAAGAAAAGGGTATCATGAGACTCAATGACACGGCACCGAGAGGGGTCCCAAAAGCGCCACGCTTTGGAGAAGGGAGAGATGCCCAGGAAGAGACAGAGGCGACCGCGAGGCGAGAGTTCACCGTCATGCTGGTCCGAGGGCACCCACACATAGGCAAGACACCCCCAGACATGGGCAAGACGGAGATCAGCATGGTGCCCAGTCCAGCGTTCAAAGGGAGTGACAGTGCGGGGAAGTGGGCCGTGGGGAACACGGTTCCAGACCCAGGTCATGTAGCACATGGCTTCGAAAGCAAAGAGGGGGGACTGTCCGGAAGCAGAGAGGAGAGATCGTACACCATCTGCAAGGGTGCGGTTCCAACGCTCGGAGACCCCATTCTGTTGGGGTGTGTAAGGAGCAGAGGAATCAAGACGAACACCACGGGATTCAAGGAAGCGAGAGGTGGGACCAAAGAACTCACCACCACGATCACTGCGAAAGACGCGCAAGGGGCGACCATAAGCACGTTCAGCTTGCGGGAGCCAGGACTCAAGGACATCAGTGACGTTGCTTTTATGGTGAAGGGCAAAAACCCAACGGTAGCGAGAGAAGTCATCATTCAGGCACAGGACGTATCGGCCAAGGCCACCAAGGAAGTCGTGGGACAGGGGGGCCATGACATCAGCATGGACCAGGTCAAGGGGTTGCGACGTGGTGGACTAAGAGGTGGAAAAGGGAGAACGGTGCATTTCGCCGCTTGCACAGTCAAGACAGGTGGACGTGCAGGGGGGAGAAAACGTGGCAGGGTCAAGACCAAGAGCAGGCTTCAGGCGCAGGAGATGCTGGATGGCTGCTGTGTGAATGTGACATAGGCGGCGATGCAAAAGATCAGTGTGGTCAGGAGACAAGGAAGGGGTGACGTGCACAAGAGCAGAGGCAGCGGAAGGCGAGGGCAGCATGAGCGGAACACGGAACAAGCGATCACACCGCACGCCACGGAGAACAACACGGCCAGACGAGCGCAAAGAGATAGAGGCAAGGCCACGGCTGGAGGAGAAGTCCATGCCCTGGTCGTCGAGGGTGGTCACAGAGAGTAGACTGACTTCCAGGTCAGGCACGTACAACACATCAGACAGGTAGACAGTGCCACCAGGGCCGACAAAACAAACAACGCCAACACCTTCCACAGGAAGCAGCTGGCCGGAGCCAGTGCGAACAGAGCGAACGGACTGAATGGGACTGAGAGAAACAAAGGAGGAACGACAGGAGGTCATGTGATGGGTGGCGCCGAAATCAATGATCCAGAGGCTAGGAGAGGCACGAGTGGAGGGGAGAACAAGATAGACAGCAACGGTGCCGCGAGCAGAAGGAGAGAACGAGGAACCAAGGCATGTGGGAAGTGTGCGTGACTACCATTCTTCAACCCAGCCACAGTCATCAGGCATGTCCCCTTGAACCCAACCAGAGGGGGCACCATGAAGGGTGGCCTCAGACTCACAAACAGACACACAACAATGGCCACTCACACTCTCACCTCCCTGAGAGAGAAGGTGAAGAAGTTCTGCCAGCAGACGCTCAAGAGTGCGCTCCTCCTCACGGCGATCAGAGGAGCGCTCCGAGGAACGGTCGGAGGAGCGGTCATAGAAGTTCCCATCATCACGGGCCCAGTGAGGTACGTGGTAGTGAGAGGATGGGGGACCGTAGTATAGAAGGCCAGAAGGAGGAGGGATCCTGCCCCAAGGGCTGGGTGCTGATGGTGTTGGGTGAGGTGGGGCTAATGTGGTGGAGAGAGCTGAGGCAGTGGAGGACGATAAGGAGGAGGCGACAGTCACTACAGCAGCTGTCGATGAGGTAGTGGCCCCTGTGCGGGCCCAGTGGGCCCGCATGGAGGAGTCCAGACGGGCATTGTCACAAGGGGCAGGACACTTTCCTG
Organism: Penium margaritaceum; assembly: GCA_023375785.1. Lineage (NCBI taxonomy): Eukaryota > Viridiplantae > Streptophyta > Zygnematophyceae > Desmidiales > Peniaceae > Penium > Penium margaritaceum. The sequence goes on along the minus strand of SZWC01018750.1, from coordinate 7,886 downwards.
CAGAGTGACCAGGGGCGCCACAGTTCCAACAGGTGACATCAGCAGTGGGAGCGGAGTTTTTGTTGCCGCGGCCGCCCCCACGACCTTTGCCCCCCCCCCGACCGCCACCACGACCAGATCCACCACCCCCACCGCGGGATGCACCCTGCGTGGAGTGCGCTACTGCCTGCGTTGAGGAAGAGGAGGAGGAGGCTGCGGCAGAAGAGGAAGAGGTTGTGACAGCGGCTAATGCAGCTCGATGCATGCGTTTGTTTTGTAGTGCATTCCACCAGTCGGTGAAACGTGAGGCGGTGAAGTCAAAGAGGGGTCCGATCCCAGGTGGAGAATCGGGATGGGCTGGCTCAGAGGCAAGACGCTCAAGTTCGGACTGAGAGATGTGGATATACAGATCTGACAGTTTGGGAATGAGACCGACCACGATGGAGAGACACGATGAGAGAGGGCCAGGAGCGGCCTTGCCAAGGTCACGCAACAGACGCAAGCTGCGTGCCCAATACTCATCAGCTGTTTCATTAGAGCGCATTTGCAAGGTGTTGAATTGCACCGTGAGGGTACTCTGAGCTGCGTGGCCAGTCACAGTTTTGCAACGGCGGATGAGTGCGTAGGCCCCGACAGGGTCAGCCGGTGTGCCGTGGGAGGGATCGGCATTGTACGTACCAATGTCGTCAAGGAGATTCTCTGGTCCTGCATTGATGAGTGCTCGCACTGCGCGAGCAGCCTCTGTAGGCTGTGGCACAAACAGCAACTTTGTAGGGGAGTAGTACTGCCAGAGTTGCTCACCCTGGGCCCACGCGCTTAAGCGTGTCTCCTAGGAGGTGAAAGTGAGCTTGGAGGTAAATTGAGGTGGTGGAGTTTCAAAGTCTTTCTGCCGAGCTGGGAGCAAAGGACGAGTAAAGGATGCTGCAAAGAGAGAGGGAGAGGAAGAGTTGGCAACAACCCCACTAGAGGGAGCAGATGAGTCTGCAAAGCCAGACTCTGTGGCAGGGAGCGCTGAAGCGAAATTGGGAATGGCACGCAGTCGTTCAAGAACTAGGGTGGCACTGGCAGCAACAAACTCATCCCTTGATTCCTTCCCCCGCTGGAGCTCATCCTCTACTCTACGGTGATGTGTCTGCGCCTCACTAAGAGCAGCCTGAAGGGCCTCTATGGTCTCCTCTCGTGCAGGCATGATGGAAGCGATAGAACCAAGTCTGGAAGGGGAGTGAGTGAGAAGAGTTAAGAGTGCAAGGAGAGAAGGGGGTAAAGGGGTATGCACTGCTCACCGCAGAAGTGACGTGGGAGAAGAGTGAAGAGTGGCGGCACCACAGCGGCAGCCAAGGAGAACAGAATAGTTACCCACCCTGCAACCGCCACGGTGAGACAGAGAAACCCTATCGCAGTGGCGCCAGCAACTACAGCGGTGGCCGATGCTATAAGAACACCATTGTGATGGATGATGTAGCGTCACGAGGCGCACCAGTGGGTGTCCGCAATGCCATTGCGGTAGATGCTCTGATGGAGCCGACCGAGCTGGAGGTGGCGTCTGCTGTTGTGGAGGCTGCGGTGACAATGGACGCCCCTGCTGATGTGATCTGTGTGGCAATGTTGGCAGCTGCAGCTGCGAGTAGGGTGAGAGAGGTGGCTATCTTTGCGTATGCCTCAGTTGCTCAGCCAATGGCTGTCTGTGCGGGTGCACGGTAGGCTCTAGCTGTTGCTGCAAAGGTGGCAGCACCGCCAGCCGCACCGTCAAGGATATTAAGAGGTACGATTACTGCGCTGGTGTTAAGCTCCGATATGGTGAAGACGGCACTACAATCGGAGCACTGTATGGAAAGATACGTGTTTTACGGTGAATTCCCGGATCCACGTCTACTGGGAATTCTCTCTTGTACAGGCCAGATAAAATCTGGCAACCAGTCCTGAACCAGTCTAAAGGGCCTGGTGTGTCATATAGTGTGCTGGCATGCGCAAGAAGGTTGCGCATGCCTCTAGTTTGCTCTAGCAGGGAGGGGAGCTGCCTACTGCGCAGCACTTCATAGTTGCCTTGGTCAAGGAATCCTCCAGCTGACTGGACAGGAATCATGCACCTTGAGCATGAGGCCTACACTGCATCATCAGCCACATGCATAGAGCCTAGGCCCTTCAACCTACATGGGCCAATCTGGAACAAGCTTCAGGAGCCACCTGATCGACGGATCTGATGCAACAGCATGGCAAGATCAACGGCCGTCAGAGAAAAGCCTGCAAAGCAAGCAACCTCCTGGAGAAGCTGCACCTGAACACCTGATAAAGCTTCCTCACCAAGGAAGCTTCTCCCTGAACATGCAGGGATGCCAGTAACAACTCTGACCTACATGAAGCTTCTCCTGGAAGGAAGCTTCCCCAAGAGGCAGCAGACCTGAACCACCTGAAGGAAGCTTCTCCTTCAGGTGGTCAACTTGCCCGGACCTCAGGTACAAAAGGGGAAGCTCCTCTCAGTTCAGAATCATCTCAGCATCTCAGTTTTCTGCAAGCACTCAGTCCTGCTCAAGCCTCTGACTCTGNCTGGAGATCCCTCCAAGGCCCCGGTAAGCCTGGCAAGGCCTGCCAGCCTGGGTGGAGGCTACCCTGGAGGGCAGTCAACCTGGAGACTGCGCCAAGACCCTTGCCACGATGGCCTACAAGGCCTAGCAAAGCGTTGCCCCTCTGTGGGCCAGGAGCTGTGCTAGCCTAGCTTGATTAGGATTTTCCATGTACCATACCTGTGCTTTGTATCAATCAAGATTTGAGTCCAGATTCCCAACCCTTGCCCTGCTATTGTACATGCTGCACTGCTGATGACCCAAAGATCCTACCAGCAAGGGTCCTAGCCCTTGCTGCCTGTCTCACAAAATCAACAAAGGATAGCACCAGCCAAGCCTATTGAGTCAGTGTGCACGGGGAGAACGGGAATGACACTGAGAACCTCAGGTGCGGTAGATGCCTCAGTGGATACTGTTGCGGTACGCCGAGGGATAGGCGAGGGTATAGCAGCAGCGTCAGCAGCCTGGGGGTTGCTAGATGGTTGCATTCTTGGTGAGTGTGTCGCTGACGGTGGTAGGTCGTCTGGAGTGTAGAATTGACGATCAATCTCCCCCCTTTCACGTTCACGCTCAGCGTCAAGGTCGTCCTGCCAGTAGTCGTGGTCGAGCATGCACACCCACAAAGGAATGTTGTCGTCGTCCGCCAGCGTGAGGGGCCTGAGAGGGCTGCCGTCGCAGCTGATGTGACAGCAGCAAGCACACTGCTCTGGCTGCAAAAGAATCTGTGGCGCATGGGTGGAGGTGGTGCAGTGAAGATGCACCGTGCCCGGCACGAGAACGCGGCCGGTGATTGCAGCGGCTACAATCAGAACTCAGCCCTTTGCCAAAAGGGCAAGCCAAGAGCGGCAGAGAGAGTGGTGCTAAAGAGAGCAGCTGAGGTAGCGCGGCTGAGTGAGGCCGACTGAGCGAAGGCAGCAGAGAGAAGACGGCAGCAGCTGCGATCAGAACTCAGCCACTTGTCAGCAGAGCAAGCCAAGAGCGGTGAAGAGAGTACTGCTGAGAAGAAAAAGGCTGAGGTGGGGCAGCAGAGAGAGGCCTGCTGAGCGAAGGCAGCAGAGAGAGAGCTGTAGCAGCCACGATTAGAACTCAGCCACTTGTCAACACAGCAGGCCAAGAGCGGCGGAGAGAGTGCTGCTGAGGGAAAGCAGCTGAGGTAACGCGGCTGAGAGAGAGCGGTTAAGAGACCCACCAGATGGCGGAGTTAGGGGACCACCAGACGGTGTTGAGCAACCGGAGGTGGAGACCCGTCCGACGTAGAGCAGCCGGGGAATGGCCGATAGGGACCTGGGTGCTCCAGAGAGCTAGGAGAAGGGGGGGGNGGGGGGGGGGGGGCGAGACGGCGGTGGAAGATGTGGCGAGCGGGCGAGCTGCTGCGCACGAGGTCGAGACTTGCGGTGGCGGTGAAGCCCAGCGCCAGGGCGAGGTGCACCAACGGCCCGCTGCTGCGTAGGGGTTGGCCATGCGTGGCTTGGCCGAGACATGCTTGGGTGCCGAAGCTAGTGAGCAGGATCGCGAGAGAGGTGGGTACAGTGCCACACTTGCTCTGATACCAATAATTACTAGGAACCTTCCTAGGTCACACGTGTGAGAGCAAGCAGAGACGTGCAATAGACATACGCCGTCATGGATGCGGAATGCTTGCATTGTTTAGCTCGGTACAACCAAGACAAGAAGTGAGAGGGGAGCGAGAGTCACTTAGCAACCGGTGAGCGTGCACTCGCCACGGGCATCACGCCCAAGCGAGCACACACCGCCACCCGGGAGTCGAGCCCGACCGCTCGGCATAAAACCGAAGCGGCGGCTACTCACCAGTGCACGGGTGAACCTGACAAGGTGGCCCCCTTAGGATCAGCACCCGGGAAATGCAGCTCCCCCGGAAAACACTCAAAGGCAAGCAACACGATGCAGGGCACGGCAGTTAAGATGTACGGGCCCTAGCATCTACCGCATCACAGAGTCACAAGAGGCATAGTAAGTCAGACAATGGCCACACGAGTCTCAAGTAGAGCCCCGGGGTAAAGCTGTAGCAGCTGCAGAAGGATGCCAACGGCTTCTGCCAGAGCTGTCACGTCAATTTCTTCCCCAGGTAGGGCCATGTCATTCAATCTGTACAAGTGAATGCACAGTGTGTGAGGAGCAAGAGGGCACAGAGTTGTGAGTGGCAAACGAACTTCAACACATATAATGCAAACACTTGGATTTATCACTTGTTGTGTGCACAGGAATGTTATGGGTTGGGTTCCATTTTTTTGTAGTAGAAAATCTTGAGAGGAATTAATGATGGTTTATAAGAAGTAACGATGGATCTTGTGAGTAAGGTTAAGCCATGCAGTCTATCATAGAGGTGAGCAAAGAGAAGTCTATTCAAGAACTACAAGATTTGGGAATTTTATTGGGCTCAAATGTATGTGGAATTCATTTAAATTTTCATTATGTTAAACTTCTTGGTGATTTATGTGTTGAGTACGATTTTAATTCATTTTTTCATTTGGGTTGTTTTTCTATTGTTTTTGTTATTAGGATACCCAAGTGAAAACAATGGGTTACTACGTAACCCAAAAATAATTAATTATATGTTTTATTGTTAAACATTCGTAACTTTTTGCCATGTGCTTTTGGCTAAACATAACATAGCCCTCTTTCGACTTTTGTGCTACGACCAGGTGCTCCTAAAAAATGCAGCTGTCTGGTACGAGACCCTTGTTGCGCGAACTGCAGCGCAGAGAGAACGAAGATCTTGGCGACGGGTCTGCTTTGCGCCAACGAGCCCCGGCTTCGAGCATGGACTCGAAATCTGAGGCTGCCCTTTGAGGGCCTCCGGCGAGCCTTGCGATGCACGTGGCATGAGCTGGCCATGCAACGCCCGGGATTTCCGGAGGAGGATAGATAGCACCTTTCCGCTGGAGACTTCCCACGGGCCAGGGCTGGGCGGTGGACTGCACGACGGGAGGAACCGCTGAGAATCGCGGCTGCTGCTCTCCCGCCGTCTGCCGCCTCTGCGAGCCCCATTCCCCACGGCTGCAGCCCAACCACCCACGGCTGCAGCCGCACGGTCTACGGTTGCACCCCTCCTACGGCCGACAGCTGCAGCCTTCTCACGGCCAACGGACGCAGCCGCCCAAGGGACGCGATTCTCGGGCCTCGGACACCCTCTTCTCCGGCTAGCATAGCCCCTAGCCAGCGAAGGGGCATTATTGTGCGGAGGGCAGAGGGGAGGCTGCCTATCCTTCCCTCCGCCGTATCCCTCCACCGGGACTTCTTGGAATGCATGAGTGGGGAGTATAGGAGGAACGTGGAGGTCTGCGTCGCTCTCCTCAACAAGACAATCGCTCGTGGATAGCAGCAACAACGGCTGTCTGTTTCTCCAGCAGAACACTTGGGTGGCAGGCGATAGCAGCATTAAGCGGGAAAGCCGGACGGCACCAGNCTTCTAGAATCTGCAGCTGGGATTTCAGGTCTCAGTTTGCAAGCGGTGTTGGTGTCACGGGTGGTTCGTTCTTTGCCCCTTCTCCTGGCGAAGCTTGAGACGGCGGCCCTGGTTCTTGTCGCAAATGGGAGTCTTCCGGCTTGCGCCATCGAAGGGACGTAGCGTCCACGTTCTTCTAGCCCGAACGGAACTCGCCACTGTCACATTATCAGCCCAGGCTGCCTGTCAACCATTCGGTCCATAGTGAGAAGGATTCAAGTTCGTTTCGCAGTAATTCCTGTTCTCAGTGCCTCCGAGACGAGCTGACGTCATCTCTCGTGTTCGACCATCAGCCATCCTCCCAACCATCAACCCAGGCATCTCCAAAGCCTGGGTTGATTCCTTGCATTGCGATTTACCTCGTCTACCCCGCGGACAGCACACGTCGTTCTCCTTCTGACGGAGGTTTCAACCAGTGCATCAGCCAATTGCAGCAGGAGTCTAGCGGCTGGGCGTCGCAGGGGGCAAGGGAGCACCTGCCTGGTCCTGAACTTTTGAGGCTCCTTCTGCAGCCAATTTTGGAAAAAACCCTTCAGAGACCATCCAGACGAAAGAAGATAACATGAATTCTCCTGGACCCCGCCAGGCAACCCTCCCCCGCATCGGAGATGGCCTGCAGGTTCTTCCAAGGCGGGCATCACTCCTCGTGGTGAGCTGCGATGCTCTTTGTCACCCTTGCGCGGTAGCATGAGAGGTCATGCCGGCTGCAAGTGTTTGTCTCTCATGGGCGCTCTGCAAGGCGTTGAAGACTGTGCTTGTGGCAACATGCGATTAGCAGCAGGGATTGCAGGTCCTTGCCTGACTGCAGCTCGTCGTGGGATCGCAGCTCGTTGCGTGACTGCAGCTCGTCGTAGAATTGCAGCTCGTTGCGTGACTGCAGGTCGTTGAGCAAGGCAGAGTGTTTGTTGGGATGAAAGTTGTTCTCTGAGCGCGTTCTTTGGTGTGATCACGCAGTGTGAGCGGGGCTGTAGTGCGGTGTGGTAAGGTGCGACACAGTGTGGTGCAGTGCAGTCGTTGCGGTGCAGTGCAGTGTGGTGCAGTGCAATGCGGCGCGGTGCTGTGCGGTGGGGTCCGTGCTGTGCGGTGTGGTGCAGTGAAGTGCGCTGTAGTGTCATGCAGTGCGTCGCTGTGCAGTGTAGTGTGGTGCTGTGCAGTGCAGTGCAGTGCAATGCGGTGCAGTGCGGTGTGGTGTGGTGTGGTGCGGTGCGGTGCGGTGCGGTGTGGTGCGGTGCGGTGCGGTGCGGTGTGGTGTGGTGTGGTGTGGTGTGGTGTGGTGTGGTGTGGTGTGGTGTGGTGTGGTGTGGTGTGGTGTGGTGTGGTGTGGTGTTGTGGGGTGTTGTATGGTGCGGGTTGGTATGGTGCGATTTTTTAACCAGGTCCCCACTCCATCGGTGCCACAGACCATGTGCTTTTGTTGCTGTGAGGACATGGATGCAATCATGGACGCTTTGTCAAGCTGTGTGTGGACCACGTCCTCAAGCCGAAGCCAGTACTTCCGAGTGGCACGATTTGAGAGACAAGCACAGAATGCCACGTGGCACCATTTGATTGCGGGGGATGCGGTGGCGTTGCACTTCTTGGTGTAGCATGTTTTGTTGTCCCCCGATGTGGCTTCGCTGTGTGGGATCTAGTGCTGTCCAGTGCCCTGTGAGCTGGAGCAGTGCCGAGTGGCAGTATGATATTGTTTCAGACGCTTTGGAAGACTGTAACCAATAAAATTCTGGTGGGAGCAGTACTGAGTGGTAGAATTGTATTTTGTTAAGATGCTTTCGAAAGCATCTTAACCAACATGATTCTGATGGGAGCAGTGCGGAGTGGGTGTGGCATGATTGGTGCAGTGTGGTACAGGGGTGATGAAGCTGCCCTGTACCATTGCGCAG